>PVKZ01003172.1:0-34641 GCA_004027375.1 Macroglossus sobrinus
CCCCCCGTGTGGCTCCAGCACACTCTGCTTCTCCGGTCATCGTCAGTTGATGGACACGTGGGTCGTTTCCACTTTTTTGGCTGTTACAAATAGTGCTGCTCTGGCCGGTTTCTGTGTGGGCGTCACATTTTCTGTTCTCTCGGGTAGGTGACCTGGCAGTGTTTCCTTTTTTGGTTCTTCGTGTCATTTTAAGCCCAGTGTGCTTTCACATTTCCCATGCGCACATGGAAATAGTGTTCTGGCTAAAAAGAAGGAAAAAGCAAAACCTAGTTGTGTGTATGTCCGCGTGTGCGCGCAAGAGAGAGAGAGATTGAGAGAGAGAATGAGAGAGAGAGAGAGAGAGAGAGAGAAGGCTTATTTCCACTCAGATCTTATTTGCAGTCTTGGTATAACTGGCCAAGTAGCAAGCACAATATTGCAGTTGCTTTCAAGTTCCTGTCTTGTTTAGGATTTTTTGCCTTTTATTTATTTTCATTATTTAATTATTTTTAGGCGAGGCAACCCTTGGTTGGCCTCACCGATTGCAAGGACCTTGTCAGTTTACAATTCCTTAATTTTTTTAAAAAAGTTTTTATGCCTATAGTTCTGGTCTTCCTAGGTGGTCTCCCATCCAAGGACTCACCAGGCCCGACCCTGCTTAGCTTCCAACATCAGATGGGATGGGGCGTGTTCATGGTGGCGTGGCTGTAGACCCCATCTCTTGTGTTTCTTAGGGAGTACAGCTTTTCAGATACACGAAACTGCCTTTGGTCCATGTCCCGGTGTCCCTCTCCTTTCCCCGAGGGGACCGCTCTTGCAGGCAGGTGTGTGTCCTTCCCAGCCACGTTTTCATGCTTCTGTCTACCTGCGTTCACCTCTGTAGCATCACATACCATCCATGTCTGTATTTTTAAACACTACAGAAACAGTTTAATTTTTAATTCTAATTTGTTTCTCAAATTAAGATCTTCATGAAATATTTTTTGCACATATCTAGTGTCAGCTTAAGTTTTTCTTATTGTGAAAACAATATATGTATATTTATATCAAAATTTACCATTTCGACCTTGTTTAAGTGTACAGTTCAGGGGCATTAAATACATCCACGGTGTTGTGCAGCCGTCTCCACTGTTCATTTCCAGAACTTTCTCATCATCCCAGACAGAAGCTTTCCTTCCCGTCCCCCTTCCTCCCCTTCCCCCTCGCCCCCAGACCTGGTAACTAGTCTCTGTTCAGCTTTCTCTATGAATTTGCCTGTTCTAGGCACTTCATGGAAATGGAATCTTGCAACATTTGTCCTTGGTGTCTGGCTTGTTATGTTTTTAAGGTTCATCCACGTTATAGCATGTGTCAGAATCTCCTTCCTTTTTAAGGCTACTATTCTACTGTATGGTTATATCACATTCTGTTCATCCATTTATCTATTGATGGACATTTGAGCTGTCTCTGCCTTTTGGCTATTCTGAATCATGCTGTGAACACCGATGTATAAATCTCTGAGTTTCTGCTTTCAATCCTTTCCGATTTATAGCTAAGAGTGAGATCGCTGGATCCAATGGTAATTGTATGTTTACTTTTTGAGGAGCTGCCAAACTGTTTTCCACCACAGCTAAGGAATTTTATATTCCCCTCAGCAGGGCAGGGAGATTCTGATTTTTCCACATCCTCTGCAACGCTTATCTTCTGGTTTATATATTTATTTATTTCACGATTGCCATCCCGATGGGTCAAAGCAGTATCTCGTGGTTTTGATGTGCATTTCTCTGATGACTAATGAGGTCGAGCATCTTTTCATGTGCTTATTGGTCATCTGTGCGTCCTCTTCAGGAAATGTCCCTTCAGGTTCTTTGCTCATTTCTGAAAAGGGGGGTTTGGTTCTTTTGTTGTTGAATTGTCAGAGTTCTAAATATATTTTGGATATTAATCCTTTATCCAATATGTAATACACAAGTATTTTCTCTCATTCTATTGGTTGTGTTTTCACTTCCTTGATGGTGTCTTCTGGTACACAAAAGTGTTCAGTTTTGATGGAGTCCAATTTATGCTATTTTTTCTCTTGTTGCTTGTGTGCTTTTGGTGTCATAGCCAAGCAATCATTATCAAGTTCACTGTCATGACTCCCCAGTGTTTCCTTCTGAAAATTGTCTCGTCTTAGCTGGTAAGGTTAGGTCTTTGGTCCACTCTGGGTTAAGTTTTGTACATGCTGTAAGCTAAGGGCTGACCTCCGTTGTTTTGCATGTGGATATGCAATTTCCCTGATCATTTGTTGAAGCCTGCCCTCCCCGCTGGCTGCTCTTGGCATCCGGCTTGTTATTTTTATTATAACGTAAGCATGCCATCCAAGGATAAATTTCTTTATGCTTAAAAAGTTATAAAAACAAAACAGATGAACCAATTAAATCGATAGAATGACAAAGCCAATAAAATGAACTTTAATTTTATGGGACAGATGCCGTTCTACTCAGAGTGAGCGTGGCGTGGCCTGCTGTGGGGTCGGGGTGTGTTTGGGGGTGCCGTTATCACTGGGCTGTGGGCTGACCCAGTTCCCTCACCCCTCTTCTCTATTCTGAGAAGGGGTGCCGTTGGACCTTACCCGGAGTGTGTGTGTTACACACGTGTAGTAGGCCTTACTCCATTCTTACCGGTTAGTTAGGACAAACCAATTGGAATCTCGCTGTCTGGCCCGAGCCTCCTGGTAAACACGGCAGCTCACGTGGGCCGGGAAATTCCTGGGCGGTTCTGTGTTTCCGGGGAATCATCTGGGCCATGCCGGCCAGGCGCGTGCTCGTGCGTTTAGAGTAATAGTGAAATGAAAACACACACTTTGAACATTCTCATGGAGAACGTACGCACTTCGAGATGGGTCTGCAGCCTCAGCGCGAGACCCGTTTCTCAGAGTTCGACAGACATCATCGGCTTATAAATTTCATTATTTCCCCTCAAGTTTCAACGGTTAAGCAGAGATGCTGACGCTGAAGTTTGCAGGAGGAGCCTGCTTTGCTGTTTGTTTGTTTGTTTTGCTTTTTTCTCTGGTAACCACTTTTAGGGCGTCGCTGCTCCCTGCCGCCGTGCTGCCTGCGTGCTCCCAGGTGGGGCTCCCAGGTGACGCTCCCAGGTGATGCTCCCAGGTGATGCTCCTTAGGTAGCTGCTGGTCCACCTCTTTCTTCATTCCATTAACTTCAGTTATTCTCATTGTAACTTCAGGTTTTCCTATTGCTTATTTTTAGCGATTGCATCTTATTGCTCTTCCCCTTAAATACAACCAAAATAAAAGCATGTATCCTTAATCTTAGATCACGCAGTGCATGTTTAAGAACACATTTACTGCCGAAAATCTCCCAAGTGGCTTCTACTACATTGGTTTCATCTCATGTGGTTAACATGACGCTTGAATGCCGTGTCTTCTCACTGTGAAATTCTCACCTGAGCGGTCCTGTGTTAAGTAGGAGACTGCCAGTTTGATGATTGGCAGATATTAGAAGTGAGTCATGGTGAGAAAAGCTACGAAGAAATATTCCTTGGATTATAAATGCCTCTGGCATTTGCTTCTACTCAAAGATGACCTTTTCCTAATGCTTGTTTGAGGAGAGCACCTCTCACCTCTCCAGACAGGTGTGGGGGCAGGTGGCTAAGCCCTGAGCTGAGACCCCATGGGGAAGACCCCCTTGAGCTTCTCGAGTGTCCCAGTGCGTGGTGCAGTTCTCATTAGTGTGACCTCCTGTTTGTGCCACCTCAGCCAAACCCTTCTCTTCTACGCACGATGTGGAGTGGTAACCTAATCTAATTGTAGGATGTGATAAAATATTTCTAATAAAAACAATATACAAGGCAACGCACAGAAGACACGCTGTGACTTGCTTACTCTTGGATGTATTATGGAGCCTACCCATAGGGCAGCGTCAACAAGCTTTGTCTATGCAGATCGTAAATATTTTAAGTTTTGTCGATTCTGCGCTCTCCGACTCAGCTTCTCGGCTCTGCTGGTGCAGCGCACGAAAGCAGCCGTGACAACGTGCGAGTGACCGAGCACGGCCACGCTCCAGTGACACTTTAAGTCTGGACACTGCGATTTGAATCGCATGTAACCAACACCTGTCTCAGAATACGCTTCTGATTTCAGCCATTTAAAAATGGAAGAACCCCCTTCCTGGTGGGCTGTTTGCACGTGGGAAGGGGGCCGGGTTTGGCCTGCGAGTGCAGTTTGTTGACTTCTGTGGAGAGCAGTTAGTGGGTCTCCGAGGTGGTGTGCAAATCGTCTGATACACGGGTTATTCGTCAGCATGCGTGGGAATTAGCTTTTCGGTCCGGGCAGAGGACCACGGGTGAAGGGAGTCAGGTAGCCTCAGAATCGCGGACGATCCTGGAATCTCAGACGGGGTGTGTGTCCGAAGTGACAGAGATTAAGTGATTAGATCAGCATCCCGCACGGTGCTCGGCACCTCGTCGCCTTCCAGCAGGGTTTGCGGGGCGGCTGGCGGCTGCCGTATTAAGTGACCCTGCTGTTTGGTGGGCCTGTCACGCCCTCTCCTCGGACGTGTGGCCTCACGAAGGCCCAGCGGTGGGCCGGGGCCTCGCAGAGCTGCCGGGTGGGCACGGTGCCCGTTCACAGATGCCGACTTGGAGCCCGGGGGAAGTTGGTAACTTCTGAAAGGTCACTCGGCTACAAAAGTCTTAGCTGGGATTTGCAAGTAGTTTTACCTTGATCCTAATGGTCGGCGTGTTCAAGCGAGGAGGTCTGTGTTTTCAGATTTGCTTCTGCTGTTGGTTTTCTGTGTGATCTCAGGGAAGTCAGTGATTCCCTGTTAAAAAAATCTCTTAATGTGATGTACAGCAGGGGGAATGCAGTCAGTGATACGGTAGTAACTCTGCGGGGTGCCAGGTGGGCGCTACACTAATCGGGGGACCACTCCATCAGTTATATGAATGGCCTACCACTAGGCTGTACACCTGTAACCAATCTAAAATAATACCGAATATCAGCTCTCATGGAAAACAAAAAGCTTTGAAAATAACTCCAGGTCTTTCCGTAGCTTCGATAGCTCATTTCTTATTAGCGTTGAATAATCTTCATCGTCTGGATGTGTCACGGTTTCTTCAGCCACCTACCGAAGGGCATCTGTGCTGCTTCCCAGGCTTGGCAGTGATGAGTGAAGCTGCTGTCAACATCCGTGTGCGCGTTTGTGTGCGGACGTACGTTTTCAGCTCCCTTGGGTGAGTACCGAGGAGCGTGACTGCTGGATCTCGCGGTACAAGCTTGTTTAGTTTTGTGAGACACGGCCACACCGCCTTCCTCATGGCTGCACCGTTCTGTGTGCCACCAGTGACGGCTGAGGGCTCTGATGCTCTGCGTCCCCACCAGCATTTGCTGTTGTCAGGCTTCTGGATTCGGCCCTCCTGATAGATGTGTAGTGGCATCTCGTTGTTTTAATATGCAACTCCCTGATGACACACGATGCCAGGTGTCTCTTCATATGCTTATTTGCCATCTGGTTTTTGTTTGTTTTTGTTTTTGAGGTGTCTGTTTAGGCCTTTTGCCCATTTTTTAAATTGGGTTGTCTTCTTACTGTGTTTTAAGAGTTTTTATGTATTTTGGATACCAGTCCTTTATCAGATCGTGTGTTTTGGAAACCTTCTCTCCCAGTCTTTGGCTTCTCTTCTCTTTCCCTTGATAGTCAGATGTTTTTCTAATCGCCGGGTGGAAAGGGCTCTTGAAAGGGAGGCTTAAGAGCGGGAACCGCAGTCCGATCAGACCTGCACACACGTTATGTTTCGCTCATATTGTTTTGTCTTGTTTATCTTTTGAAAATTAGGTCAGAATTTTAAAATAAAAATTATACCTACAAGTCGAGATCTCTGGCTTATCTTAAAACATGGGAAGCGTTGGCTCACATTACTATGTGTGTGGCAGCCATTGGCCAGCGCTGACTGGCAGTCACCCCCTTCCCCACCACTCCCCAGTGCACCCCAACACTGCAGGTGTATGCGAGTTGCTTTCTTGTTACAATTATAATCATTTCTCTTAGCTGTCAGTTTCTTTTAGGCAAAGATTCATAGGTATACATCCATCAAAATAAGAAAAGAATTTGTGCACGTTGAAAAACCTTCAGAAAATGGCAAGAATAAAGAGTATTTGTCTCAATGGCAGAGAATTACTAGCTATAATTTATTAAGAATGCCGATAAGAAAAAAAGACAAACACAACACAACAAAAAATAAGAACAAGAGAATTAATTCCCTGTAGGCTGTTGGCGTCACGTCTGTTTTGTTCAGCGGGGCATCTGGGTGCCTAGCGGTGCCTCGCCCCTTGTAGATGTTCAGTAAATATCTATTAGTAATCGGTGATAGCTGGCGTTTAGGGGGGGGGTGTGCTGTTGGCTACGTGAGCAGTAAACCCCAAGCCTGTTCTAAGCCCTTTCCAGACTCTCGTTTAGCCCACGGAAACCCTCCGGGACGGGTCCCCGGGTCCTCTTGACACACGTGGGGAGTGGGCCTGGGGAGGTGCAGGACCCGCCCACGGGGGGGGTGACACGGGTTCGACCTCAACCTCCGCTCTGTAAACTGCCCTGTTAATGCCGTCCAGTAATGCCGTCCAGCAGCTTCCTGAAACGAGTTGGAAAGACAGAAAACAAACGTCCGATAAACGTGGGTAAAGTTCTGATCTTCAGGAATCCAAGGATGAAAAGAATGACACTCGCCACGGTGGGGGGCTGGGAAGAGCCCGCACGCGTTTTTTTTCTTTCTTTTTAAAAATTTTTTTTAGGCGAGGCTGACCTCACAGATTGCAAGGACCTTGTCAGTTTGCAATCCCTTATTTCTTATTTATTTATTTTTTCACACCTACAGCACCTGGTCTTTCTAGGTGGTCTCCCATCCAAGGACTCACCAGGCCCGACACGGCTTAGCTTCTGAGGTCAGACGGGATCGGGCACGTTCAGGGGGGCGTGGCCATAGACCCTTCGTGTATTTCTGTGGGAGACTTAGCACCCACCTGGCGGAGGCATTCGAGGAGTAGTCTGCAGAAGTATTAACTGTTCACATTTTTTCACTAAGAGATTCCACTTCTAAGAATTTATTCTAAGAGAAGAACGAGAGTTGATTATAGATTTACATGCAGAGTTAGCATTATAATGTTGATTAAATCGTGAAAAACCGGGAGCAGCGCAAATGCTCAGCGGTAAGGGATTGGTAGGATAGGTGATGGTAGATGCATACACTAGAATGATACAGTGATGAGAACTCACTTTTGTAGTATCCGAGGCCATGCATGGTGGCCACCGGGTCTAGAATGGCACGTGGAGTCAGGCGGCTTACCGCAGGTGCTGGGCGAGCGTGGGTGTCTGTCCTGGGGTCACCACCGGCAGTGGTGGCCGCTGCTGAGGACCACTGAGGTCCTATAGGTGACTTTTATTGATTCATCTTTTTGTATGCTTTTCCAAACAGCTGTAAATTTCCACGTTTCTTTTAGCGTTTATTTTGTTTTTGTTGTGAATGTTGCAAGAATATAGGACCCAGTAAAGTCCACCAAGGTTTACGTGCACTATGTTTTTGGCATATGTATCAGTGAGTCTGCCGTATTTGATATAAATTATTTACGGAGCAAAGAATCACCTCGAATGTGTTCTGGGTATGCAGGTTTCCACGTGTGGGGTCCTTGAAAGCCACGTGCTGTGTGTTGGCCCCGTGTCCCTTTCGCTGGTGTTGGAGCAGGGCAGGACCGGACAGGTGCTTGTGTGTTCCCAGAGCCGTGTCTCTTCCTAAACCCCCAGCCCTCCACCATAGATAAACAAACGCATGAATGAAAAACGAATAGCAAAGAAAACTTGGTGTCAGAATTGTGTGTGTGAAACACATCTAGCCTTCCCCGTGAGGAATCTAACGAACTTCTGTGAATGAACCATTCTTCTGGCATTCGGACCTTGTAGGTGAGTAAAGATTTGGCTTTGTTCTTTTCACTGAGCAGATATTTGAGGACCTCCCATTTGGGAAATAAGTTTATTAACTAAGCTTTTATTTCGAGATCTTCGATCTTAGTTGGGGAATACTATTCTTTGAGCAGCTCAACCGTATCCAGGTTTGGTTAGATCTGCTCAGACTGGTCGGTGTGTTCAGAATTTTTCCTGATGACTAGAATTAGGTGGCGGTTTCCTACCTCATCTCGCTTTTCCTTCGCTGTGTATTGCTTGAAAGTCGTGGCAGTTCTGGGAGCAAAGTAAGAGGCCGGGGAAGAAGTCAGATGGTCTCATTCTCTCGTCACAGCAGTAAAGGGGGAGGGGACAGAGAGGAAACCAAATGGAAACACTGTTTTTCTGAAACACTGGCCTAATAAAACCGTGGTCCAGAAATTGAGAGCAATAGACGATGACATTTAAAAAGAATGCTCTAATTTCTAGGAGAGCAGATACGAGCACCTCTTAAAAGAAGAAAAAACCGACGACTCTCTAATCTAGGACACAGAGACAAGTACCCTCTCTCTGCAATTTTATGCCCACGTTCTAACCAAGGAGGGGTTGACCCAGCAAATATGACATTCTTCCACGATGAATAATGGTTTTAAATGCCGACGGAGCTTGCCGAAGTGAGATATGCAGGCTCCATTGCCTTTTAAATAATTTTACGTTGTCATCCATGTTTCCCCCCTTTTTTTTCAGTCTTGGGGTGTAGTGAGAATACTTTTGTTCGCTTTTCAGCTTCCATACTGGTGATCTCCCTGGGTAGTGAGTCAAGGCGCTTTCAAATGCCCTCGCTGCGTTCTTATCGGTACTGTGGATGGGTAGACGTATTGTGCAGAGTTTAAAATGTGAAGATAGTAGGGTAGCCATTCTTGATGAGCCTTGAAGCGTTGGCCTTGAAGTCACGTGCCCAGGGAGGGTGGTGCCTCCTTACAGCCCTGTGTCTGTGCCCATGTGTCTGTGCCCGTGCACTGTCTCCCTCAGGCTGCCCTCTGCCTTCTGTAGCTCAAAAAAGACTCTAGCTTTTGGGCCCTATGGCCCTCCTCTCTGGCTCTGTCATCCCCCCCCACCCCGGGACAAGTCCATTTCCTGGGGTCCTAGAGCTCATCATCCAGCCGCGTGGACAGCTGTGGATGCATGTGCCACGTGGACTGGAGAAGGGCTTCTCTGGGCCATGCCCTGGGTCTGGGGACACTGAGCAGAGTGTGGGTGGAGAGGCCCGTGAGTGGGTGCTTCGCTGTGATTGACGGCTGGGCCGGAGGCGGGACTAGGGCGAGCGGGGCAGGAAGGCCAAGGAGGACCCAGAGCGCTCCTGCTTCGGGGGTGTCACTGGGAGATGGCATTTGAGCTCAGGATGGCTGAGCGGGACGGCGTTCCGCCCAGGGGCCTGCTCCTGTGTGGCTGTACCGGGGGACAGCGAGACGGCGGGAGGCCGGCCAGGAAGGCATGCTCGGATAGGAGTTTAGACGCGACACAGACGGGCCGAGGATGGGGACCCCGGCGATGGCGTGGCAGATGGCCCGGAGAAGGGAGAGGCCTGGGCCGGGGAGGCTGGCTCGGAGGCTCCCGCGGGGCCCGCTGAGAGAGACCAGGGCTGGCCCGCCCAGGCGGCCGGGCTCTGATTGGGAAGCGGTGGGTTTATTCTCGCAGGGTGGGTGGAAGGGACAGGCTCGGAGACCTGTTAGCTGCAGAGGATGAAGAAGGACGCACCAGGGAAGACGCTCGAGTTTCCACTTGGGGAGCAGTAACTCGGGGGAGAATACGGGGGAGGGAGTACGTTTTGGAGAAAGATATGGGGTTGCTTTTTGGACTTACTGAGTTTGAGGCGACTGAGGTAGAGGCGTGTAGGTGGCAGCTGGAGATGCAAGGGCACTTGTGCGTGTGTGTGCGTGCGTGTGTGCATGCGTGTGTGTGCGTGTGCATGCATGCGCGTGTGCGCGTGTGTGAGTGCGCGTGTGAGGGAGAGGGAGAGGGAATTTCTCTGTAAAGTCATGTCCCAGAGCCTCCTGAAGATGTCACCTTGTACCAGGCTTGCCCTTGGGCTAGTGCTGGTACTTGACTTTCGTCTGAGGAAGATCAGACAGCACGGGGTCCCTGCCCCTCAGCCCCCAGTCCCCAGAGGAAGCCACCGCCAGCAGCCGTTGGTGTCCCTCCAGGAATTCCCCAGGCGTGTCCATGGGCACCTCAGTCTGAACCTCCCTAGAAAAAGCGAGTCAGACGCTGGCAGAAACTTGCTGCACAGTGACGCTCCGAACGTCATGTCGCCAGTCCCTCTGTGTCCCCAGGGGTCCGTGCCTCCCACGGGCCGACTGCTGACACCTGTCCCTGGTGGCGTAGGTGCTGTGGCCGCCAGGTGTGCAGCCTGTCCGCCTGCGAGGCTAGGGTGTTGGAGAGGCGAGTTTGTTCTCCTCTAGGGGTGAGTTTCCTTGAATGACTATTTTTCAAGATCTTGTTATAAAAATACGTAGTGGCAATGAACACGTATGCATTTTTACAAGGTAGCCTGTATAAATATCTACATTTTAAAAAGCGCACCCCCAAATTCACTCACCAGATTTAATCAGCACGGTGTATAGATCCTGCTCTGTGGGGTGTCGGGAAATACACGTGCACACACGCACACGCACGCACACACGCACGCACACACACTCACACACCCTTCACGCGTGTGACCCTTCACACTCCCCACACAGGTGATCACTCTGGTAGAAAAGCAGAGGGACACACACTGGTGCTTTAAGGAAGTTTCAGTGTCGCACAACGATAGGAAATAAACCAGTAACGTCCTCCCAGCTCTCCTGCCGCACCCATCCCGAGGTGGTCACTGTCAGGGGTTCCCCCAGAAAACGTGTGACAGGTGGAAACACACTGTGTCTCTCGCTCTTGTGTGTGTGTGTGTGTGTGTGTGTGTGTGTGCGCGCGCACGCGCATGTGTGACGTGCACGAAAGAGATCCTGTTGCATACGTTGTGCTTTTTCTTTTAAACTTAAGTCTTCGCTCTTCTGTCGGCTGACGTGGCTCTGCTCCTTTCCGTCTGCCGATTGTCACTGTCGCTTAAGGGGACGTCGGTGAGCGCTCCGTGCTGTCTCCCCGGCTCCCTCCGGCACTCCGGGCGGTGCTGCAGTGAGCGTCCTCCCTCCCTCGTGGACATGTCCTGGGGGATGCTACGGCGGGCACTGGTTTTTAAGCAGCTTTTAGAAGCATCGTTGACATAACGCGCCCCTCCGCCCCGCGCGCTCCCACGCGCCCTGCACCTGTGGCTCGCCTGGCCTGGCCGGCCGCGGCTGTGCCAGGCTGACTCAGGTGCGTCTCCTCCCCCGGCCACGTCCTGGCCAGCGTCCGCCAGGTTAGCGGGTTCCCTCCGTTCCACGCTTGCGTGCCCTGTGTGCGGAAGGCGCCGCCTGCGTCCCCGTCTGCCCTGCCGCGCGGGGCCCGCATTCCTCCTCCGGCCACCGAGTGTCCTTCCCATCACTCGCCGGCGCACAGCTCGCCTGGCCCCGCAGTCATGCCCACGGCCCTCCCGCTCTGGCTGTGGCCATGCGTGTGCCGTGTCCGGAGCCCGCTCCTTCTCCACGACCTTTGAGCCCTGCCGGCTGCAGCGGCCGGGACGTGGATGCTCTGCTCCCCGCGTCTGGCCTCCGCCAGCCCGTCGTTGCGCAGTCACCAGATGACGCGTCGTGAAGGGCTGCGTGTTTGAGGTCCGTCTTTCCCGGTCTCTCTCAGAAGCCGTGAAACGCGTGGTCTCCCGTTACGTCGGGGGAGGTGCCAGCTTCCTAGCGTGCCGTTTAAAAGGCTGTCGTCGCTGTCTCCCACGCCCCTGTGGCGGCCTGCTGCGTGGAGCCTGCTCCGCCAGCCCCGCCTTTCGGGCCTTTACCAGTGTCCACTTGTCACTGCGTTCTCCAAGCAATCGTCACGAAAGACGTGCTGCTGCTTCTGTGAGGAGCAGAGCGCAGAGCAGTGGGGGGTCGCTCCGTGTCACCTGGGTTCTGTGTCTCCTGGGTTCGGGTGTGCCGGAGCAGCAGTGCCCTGGCGAGGCCGGTTCTGACACTCAGCCAGGGTCTGCCGCTACGCTGAAGACCTGTGGGGCAATCCGATCTTATTTTATTGAGTTATTTGAGCATTTTGGATGAAGTTTTGAGCAATCCCATTTTAAGTCAGCATGAGCTGCAACTTTAAACTTAAGGGAGGGATCTGTGAGTGTAAAGCCGTCCGCTGAGTGGTAAGACGTAATCGGATGAGGTTGTTTAAGACAGTGGTGCCCTTCCCTTCAGCCGGCCCCGCCCACGTTAACGCTTCTGCTCTCCCTCCCCTGCAGCCTGCATGAAGAAATCAGTGACTTCTACGAGTACATGTCTCCCAGGCCGGAGGAGGAGAAGATGCGCATGGAGGTGGTGAGCAGGATCGAGAGTGTGATTAAGGAGCTCTGGCCCAGCGCCGACGTGAGTGCGCGCGGGGTGACATTCCGTCCTCGGGGGGAGCGTGTCCGCGTCGCCCTCAGAGTCCACGCGCAGCTGTGTGTGCCGCTCGTGAAATTTTAAAGGCCAGCGGTTTCTCTCGCCTTTAGAATCTGGGGCCTCCTAATCATTTGCATCGAATGGACTGATCGAAGACTGTTTCTCTGCAGTGCTGAGAGCAGCGACTAAAGACAAGCCCTTTTAGGAGTCGTTAGTGGCAGGACGAGCGTCCCCGTAGCCGTCACTTACTGGGCGTGCCGCGTCACACCCGTAGCGCCTTCGCTCCAGCCTGCCCGTATTATTCACGTCGCTGTTCATGGTGGAGTGAAACGTCACGTAGGGCCTTCTCGTGTCATCCGAGGTCCCCTTCTTGGGCTGACGCCCGTGGCAGTCTGTCCTCTCCCCCGGGAAGGGCCGTTTTCGTCTCTGTCTGGTCCCCTTGGCCCCAGCCCGGCCCCCGCCCAGGGCCCCAGACCTCTCTGCGATTTGCGATTCTTGTCGTGTACAGAGTTCACCTATTAGGGCTCCCGTAAGGGTCCCTTGGTCAGCGTGTGCGTGCGGAGGAGTCACGGAATCCACGGCTTCCTGTGACACACTTTTCCTCAGACTCTGTCATGGGGTGCTGAGGGGAAGCCAGGGAAGGTTTTTAGTCCAGTTGACGAGACAGAGAAGCTTCAGATCAGGTGCTCTAAGTGAAGGGAAGAGGGGAGGACACTGTGTCCCCGGCGGCTACAAGCCACACGGCTTCCCCTGCGTGACCTAACCCGGTGGCTCTCAGCGGGGGCATCTGCCCCCAGGAGGCATTTGGCACGATCAGACACGGTTGGGTTATCGTGACCGGTGAGGCGTCCTGGCACGTGGACAGTAGAGGCCGTGGACGCTGCGAACACCCCTCACTGCCGAGAGTTGTCTGCCCCGAGTGTCACTGGCGCTCCCGAGGCAGCACCCCGACTTGCACACATGCGCCTGCCGGAGTCCTCTGACGTTCTCCGCGGGAGGGCGAGGACGTGCCCCGGCCCTGGGCCACGTGGGGTCGGCCCGCGCCTGGCCTGACCTTGAGGCAGCTACTGCGGGGCCACTCGGCGTGGTGACCACAGAGTAGGGACTGGAGATCAGGCAGGGACCTGCCAGTTACTTTGGAAGTTCTCTCTTTTAGCCCGTGGGTTTGATATTGGATCCTAACACGGTTAACCTGTAACCTGTGAGCCTGTGGGTCACACAGCATCCCTGATCCGCCAGAGCCGGCGGCAGAGATGCTCATGCAGTACTAACAAGTGCCAGTAGAGGGCAGCAGAAACCAGCACTTTGACCATAGCGGTGGCTTTTCATCTGATACCTCTTAATACAATACTTGTTTCTATTTCAGGTCCAGATATTCGGGAGTTTCAAAACTGGCCTGTATCTACCTACTAGGTTAGTATGGTTATGAAGCTTTCAAGGGGTTGCGCATTTTTCTAGCGTGTATGTATTTGGGCCGTCGAAGGTGTAAGAGTAGAAACGAAGCAGCTCTGTGCAACAGGAATTCACTTCCCTGTGTTCCGTTTGAACTGCCTTGACGTAGAACGTCACTCCAGCTCATGTCATCGAACAGATGACATCTGGATCATCTCAGATGGGTTAAAAGGGAGCGTGGAGCAGTGCAGTCGCCCACCAGTTAGCCGTGGACCACCCTGCAGAGAACACGTCGGCCCCACGCCTGAACCTGCCCTCAGAGGGGTCGGTGTGACATTGTGCAGCAGCACCTGCTCACACTGCACAGCCGTGCGTGCTCCGGCATGCCCGGCGTCTCATTTTTTTTTTTAAGAGCTCCTAGTGTCAGCCACTGTCACAGCATCCTGACCCAGACGCTCGGGGTACAGCTCTTCCCGAGAAAGGTCGTGGACCTTCACGCTCTCAGATGAGGGCTTTCTTGGCCCATGGCCTGGGGGGCCCTTTTGGGGGATGGTAAGGCTTCCTCGAGGGGCGAACGAATACCTGTTCTCTAAGAACTGAGATGCTGCAGTCTTCTTCAAGGAAAACCATTCCATCCTGATGGTGGTTTTCTATTGTGGTAAGAACACTTAACATGAGACGTACCCCGTAAACAGATTTTAGGCACATGTTACAGTGTGATTAACCAGCAGCATCCTGAGTTTTGATTTGGTCCTTACCCAAATCTGGGATGCGCTGAGCTGGATGGATCCTGGCGATTTCCATTCTCCTCGTTGCTGTCCTAAGCCTCGGGAAGCCATGAAATATTCAACTTCCAATTCGTTAATATGTTTCCTTATTTAGGTTCTGAGCTTTAGCAAAGTTCTTGAGTCACTCTTTCTAAAAATATTAATTAAATTTTGTGACTAGGTAGTACATTCCCATAATTCAGGTCTGAAAAGGGCACAGAAATAGTCGCAGTGAGAAGTCTGGGTTTGACCTTTGTCCTCCCCCCCTCCGCCCCCTCCAGAGGCCACTGTTATAGTTTCTTGCATATCTTTCCAGAGATATTCCATGGCCCCTGTCCCCGCCAGCACAGGCGGCCTGGGTTGTGGGGGGCGGGGTGGGAGGTGGGTGTCTGTCTCACCGGTTTGAAGTGTGTAAGCGCAAATCTGAGTTAAAACAAAACAAGGACCGTTTCTCGCTTCGTCCAACACCCGTGGGCGTGTGTTCTGTGCCCAGTGACATCGACCTCGTGGTGTTCGGGAAGTGGGAGAACCTGCCCCTCTGGACGCTGGAGGAAGCGCTTCGGAAGCACAAGGTTGCCGATGAGGACTCGGTGAAGGTTCTGGACAAAGCAACTGTGAGTTCCCCGGCGTTTCATCGTGACGTGTCGCGTTCCTGATGCACGAAACCCGTACAATTACAATTCCATTTCGGCCAGCTCAGGTGGGCTGTGCGCGAAGCTTCTGCTGGGTGTCACCACGGCGCTTGTCAGAGTCCCGTGTGCGGAACCAGGGGGCCTGCTCGGGTGCGCGTCCCTCCCCGGAGTGACAGTGTCGGCGTGCGTGGCGCTCACGGGGCAGGCTTTGTAAGGGGGAAGAGTGCGAGTGAAAGCACGGATGTCCGTGAGATGGTTGGTGGTGACACAGACGACGTCGCTCTTCTCTTACTGTGTGTCCTTGATGAATTGTGTGTCACTGACGTTTCATAAATCAAGTCGTATTTTAACTGTATCTGGAATGGCCCTTGAAGAACTCTCATGGAAACTCAAAATATATCTATTTAAGAAGTTTGGGTTTTGGCATATTATGTTTTCTTAAAGCAAAGCAGCCAGTATCGTTGCTTATAAAAAGCGATTAATTAGCAAACGCAGTCCCGACGCAGAGTTGGCTGGCCTGAGTGTTCTCATGCGTGCTGCAAGTGGACTCTTTTTTTTTTTTTAAAGAATTCCTAATCTCGTCTAAATCATTCTATCATTTTTTTACTTGGGAATAAATCTTACATTCAGTCTTCTCTCGTTAGGTCGTTTTGGGGGCCCTTTGCAAAACCGCCCCAGGATGCCAGTGGGTTGTGTGTGCGACTTAAGATCCCAGCCGTCTTCTTACTAGTGACGGTTCGGGGATGCGCTTGAGCTTCATGCTTCTTGAAGTGGTCTCGAGTTGGAAACTGTTCTCCACAGTATATAATGTCGAGAAAGGTTTCTGTGACTCGATTTCCAAATTCTCAGCCCGTAGAAATGATAAAATATATAGTATGAGGTTAAATGCTAACTACGCAATCAACGTACGATGTGTGGAAGCCCCAGACAGCTGGGGTTGGTCATATTCAGAACATGCAGTTGTTATGTCCTCATGGGGAGGCCGCGATCCTCCACCCCTGACTTTGTCATTTACTTTGGTTTACGTATCCTAATTTCACCTTTCTTTCCCTTCTAGGTCCCTATTATTAAATTAACAGATTCTTTCACTGAAGTGAAAGTCGACATCAGCTTTAATGTACAGAATGGCGTGAGGGCAGCCGACCTCATCAAAGATTTTACCAAGGTCCGAGAACGTTCCGTGTGTGTTCCGTGAAAGCGACAGAAACGGGGTTCGGCTCTGAGAGTCTGTGGTTTTCTGATGTACTTTATTAACTATTTCTATGTGTGCATCGCTGACACACTTTTTCTGTGCAATGGGTTTACGTTCCTTGAATCCACTTGTACCGATGACTAATTTATAATGAGGCTTCACGTGAGAGTAACGGTTGAGAAAGCTTCTGCAGAACTGCTCTGCTCTTAGGGACCTAAGGGCTCAAACCGAGGTCAGTTGGCACCTGTCTGCTTTTAATCTCCCGCCGTTCAGATGGAGGAGCTCCCTAGCGGGCCTTATCTAGATGAGTCCCCCCAAGTCAGGGATTCTCTGACTGTGTCTCGTCCTGATTCAAGGCTGTGGGAGCCAGCAGGTGGGGCTCTTCCTGCTCCAAGGACCCTGGTTGATTTACCTGGTGGAGTGCCACCTACCTGCCATAGATGATGCTTTAAAATCCCACTGATTGAGTGTGTAAGGACTGAGACTTTGTCCTGTACTGTTTCTGTCACCTCTTTACACATGAACATCCTATGGTAATGGTGTAAATGAGTGCCATCAAATGATATTGCTAGTGAGTGCTCGGGGGCCATTATTTCCATGTACACGTTTTAAATTTTAGATGTGAGTGAAAATTCCTTAATTGCTTATAGCTTACTTTTCTATGTATTGCTCTTAAAATAGGAAATTAAGTTTGTAATGTCAAGACCAGTTTATGCTTAGAGACTATTACGTCATTAATGCTCGGAGCTGTTACGAATAGGGGAATTCATTAAAATACAGTTTTTTTTTTCTTTTTCAGAAATATCCTGTATTACCATACTTGGTTTTAGTATTGAAACAATTCTTATTACAGAGAGACCTTAATGAAGTATTTACAGGTGGAATTGGATCTTATAGTCTCTTTTTAATGGCAGTCAGCTTCCTTCAGGTGAGTCGTGTGGTTATGCCATGCCAGCCAGCGTGCACTAAAGCTTCAAAAAATCAATCCATCGAGGAATCATTTTGGAAAAAATTTCTGTCAAGCTCCTAATTGCGATGTTTCCCTTGATCACTTGTGACTATTGCCTTTAAACTGGGTACCTTTTTTATAACTTAACAAATAAGTATTTAAAAACCCCTAGGAAAGAATATATATATATATATATATATATATATATATATATATATATATATATATATATATATATATATATATATTTAATCCCATATGTTCTACTATTTTTTGAGACTTGTCACTGCAGGTGTTAACATGCAGAGGTATGGCGTGCTTTCCAGAAGTGTAAACAGTAGTAAAATGCCAAAAATAAAAGTGTCTTCCAAGCAGCTAATTTGCAGCTTTAGCAGGGATGGAAACCTGCCACTCGTGAGGAGTGAGCAGCTTGGGATTGTCGTGAGTGTGTTCATGTGGCACACTGTCGCCGGCCGCCCGGTTCTGATCGTGGCTCAGAGCTGGGCCCTGGCGAGTTGGGCCAGCAGTCTTGTCAGCAGCCTGGGGCCGCTGGGACATTCGGCCGCATGAGTCGCCCCAGCCGCCGCTGCCCCTGTGGGACTCTCCGTCGTCTCTGCCCCGCGTACGGCGTGCTGCTGCCCCGTTGCCTGCCGGCCGCTGTGCCAGCCAAGCCTTCCAGGAGTTAGGATGGCGTTCCTCATCCCCAGCTTGATAATTCAGAGACCATCCAATATAATTTCTTCTTTTTCTTCCGGTTTCAGTTACATCCCAGAGAAGATGCTTGCATCCCCAACACGAACTATGGTGTTCTCTTAATAGAGTTTTTTGAACTGTATGGGCGACACTTCAATTATTTAAAGACGGGCATCCGAATCAAGGACGGTGGTTCCTATGTGGCCAAAGACGAAGTGCAGAAAAATATGCTGGATGGCTACAGGCCGTCGATGCTCTACATCGAAGATCCCCTCCAACCAGGTATTGAAATTAGGTAAATCTGTGGGCGTTCAAAGAAAGGGCGTCGGCAGTCACCACATCGTGCTCGGAACTCTCCTGAGATGAAAACGTTAAAGATTAACTCCTAATCAGAGTCATTTTTTTTCCATCACACGCACACACCAGAAAAACACATTGCACACTTCCAGATGAGATGGGAGGAGAATCACTCCCAGCCTCCTGAACCTCACGTAGTCTCCAGCGCTGTGTCAGCTTGGAAGTGGATTCCTTCCACGCCTCGTGAAGTTGTGTGCTCGCTCGTATCCTGGTTTTCCTGGGCCATGTTATTTTCCTGCTACGATTGTCCAATGTCTAGATTCCCCATCACTGGACTTTAGTCACCTGCTCTACTGTGTTAGCTTGGAAACAGGACGGAGGGGGACGGAGCGGTCCGGTCGCCCCCTTGGCCGCCCTCGTCCAGCGCGTCCAGCCGACTCGTCACATCGATAGCTGCGTGTGGTTTTTCAGGGAGGGAGCGGCCGTGGGGAGCCTGCGCTATGAAGGGACACACAGGGCCTTCAGCAAGGTGGCCCTTAGTTTTAGGAGCTCACAGTTTGGTGCGGGCGGTACTTGCGCGGCAAACAGAGATAAAGCTAGGTGTTTCTAACCGAGCCTGGCTGTGCGTGGGGCGTCCCCGTCAGGCCGGTACACCTGCGGGCATCTCGGACACCGCACAGCCGCCTGACTTAAGGGTGCACACGCCCGGGGCCCAGGCATGGGGGCCTGGGGACGATGGCGATCGCCCCTCTTCCCCGAGGGCGCTCACAGGCTCACGCTCCGCACACCTGTGTGCGCTTCCTTTGCAGGTAACGACGTGGGCCGGAGCTCGTACGGGGCCATGCAGGTGAAGCAGGCCTTCGACTACGCCTACGTGGTGCTGAGCCACGCCGTGTCGCCCATCGCGAAGTACTACCCCAACAACGAGACGGAGAGGTGAGTCCCGCCGCGGCCGGCCCCTCGCGTCGGGGGGGCGCCTCGTGGCTCCTTAGCGCCCCGTTGACGGACCCCCCTCTCTCTCCTTAAACACGTGCAGCATATTAGGCAGAATAATCAGAGTGACGGACGAGGTGGCCACGTACCGGGACTGGATTTCCAAGCAGTGGGGCCTGCAGCACAGGCCCGAGCCCTCGTGCAACGGTAGGCGCAGCGCTGCGTGGGGGCGGGGGGCGCTCGCGGCTTTTCTGTGCCGTGTGTGTTTGATGGGAAGAAACGTTTTCCAATCTTCTGCCACTCTTTCAGGAGACGGTGTTACCTTGATAGTAGACACTCAGCAGTTAGATCAGTGCAATAGTAGCCCCGCCGAGGAGAATGACGCCCTGGGAACATGTAGAAGTAAGACCGCGGAGTCTCTTAGTAAACACTCTTCAAACTCTTCATCAGGTCCCGTGTCTTCCTCCTCCGCCACACAGTCCAGCTCGAGCGACGTCGTAAGTATGGAGGCGTGGCTTTTCCCAGTCACCCTGACGGTCGTGCTTTTTCTTGGCGTCACCCTGAGGTCGTCAGGCATACCGGAAAAGCGGAGGGGTCTTAGTGGACGCCCACCCGTGCCTGTCGCCACGTCTGACCTGCCTGCCACATAGCTAGCCAGCCACCCGTCCCTCTGCCCGTTAATTCCTCTTACTCTCTGGTACACTTCAGTCATTGCAGGCATGGGGGACACCTCCGCCAAAGGACTGTAGCGTGCTTGTCACCAGCCAGGCGCAATCTTTGTCCTTTTTTTTCTTTTGCTATAAAATGGATGTATAAAGAAATCTTAGTTGTACGTTCACTAAATTTTAGCAAATTCGTACACGGGTGACCCAAACCTAACAAGATGTAGGCCATCGCCACCATCCCCGAACGTCCGTCCCCTCCAGGTGCTCTCTGGCCGGTCCCCAGCCCGCCCTCAGGGGTGGCCGCCGCCGCCATGTCCTCGTGCCACAGATCAGTTTCCTCTGTTCTGGGATTTCACATGAGTCGCTCTTTGTCATATACACTCTTTTAAGTGAGTTTTTTTCCACTCAATAGTGTTTTTGAGCTTCTCGATTTAATTTCTAAACACCGAGATGTGAGGAAGTTTGCCATTTAACGTGGACGTCATCGGCGTTCAGCACAGTCACAGTGGCGTGCAGCCAGCACCGCCATCTGATGCCGGGACGTTCCCATCCCCCCAGCGAGAAACCTGTGGCCGTCCCTGCCACATCCTCCCCCGCCCCCCGCAGCCCCCCGTGCACTGTCTCGTGCCCCTCGCCTTTTCAGTATCGGTCACACCTGGAGTTGCTTTTCCTCATCGGGGTTAATTCCAGGTTTACTTAAGTGACATTGAAAATGGGCTTACCCATTATTTGCCTTTTGACTTACTATATTAAGTGTACGACATAAAAAGTCACCTAAATGCGGAAGGGACATCATTTCACGTTGTCGACAACGGCCCTGAGTCCTATCGGAGGCTCGGACCCTCACACGTGGACCAGGCCATGGCCCCTTCGGTTCCTGGGGCAGAGCCGTGTCCATGCGGCCTGCTCGGCGGGGGGCCCCTGGTGGCATCGCAGAGTCCCAGCCTGAGCCTCGTAAAGCGCAGGCTCTTCCCACTGTACAGCGGTCACTGTAGACAGACGCAGATGAACTTGGCCTCCGTGAGCTCCCTCAGGGCCAGTTACCGAGGCCGGGTGGGCGTGGACTCGACAGTGAGCGGAAGCCCCTGGTAGACCGAGCCACCGCGAGTGCCGGGCCCCTTAGCTCCCAGGCGCGTCCCTCCGGCCCGGCGAGCCCCTGGCCGGACTCGTCTCCTCTGACGCTTCCTCGATTCTTAGCATTTCACCTTGTGACCCCTGTGGCTTGTGTTAGGACTCGGACGCGACACCATGCAAAACCCCGAAACAGCTGCTCTGCCGGCCGTCCCCTGGGAACCGAGCGGGGCCGCCGGGCGTGGCCGTGGAGGCGTCGCAGGCAGGCGGGAAGATGCCGAGCGCCCAGACCGCCAGCTCGTCCAGCGGCAGCAGCAAACCGCAGGTGTGGGCCTGGTGTCGCTTGTCACCGTCCAGGACAAAGCGCCTGGGCTTTTGTCTCTGTCACGGGAAGGGAGGACTCTGGGCAGGGAGAAACCTGTTTTGTTGGACGAGGTCCCAAACCACAGCAGTTCTGGGACGAGGGCCCTTTGTGACACAGGCCTTTTGGAATCCTGTGGCCCGGCCTGTCTGTTTTGTCACAGATGAGGCATAACAATTTGAAGAAGGTTCGGTTAGATCGAGGTAAACCCGATGGAGCTTTTGCCCCACTCCGTGGCGTGTCGCCCGCCTCTGGGGATGTGTTTTACATCCTCTTATGTTGGAACGTTCAGCACCCGGTCGCCTGTGCTGGCATCGGGCAGAGGTCAGCGTGGTCAGTCGATCCGCATCAGCTTTGACCTAAAAAGGCCACAGATACAACTCTGGTTTGCGTTTTCTAGTTGTGTGAAATTTGATTCACTGTGAGCAGTGACTCAAAGTGAGGGGACGGAGCTGGGTCATGCCGGGCTCCGGCCTCAGGCCGCCTCACCGTCCCCCAGCAGAGTGGGGACCGTGGGGCAGGCACTTGGCAGTAGAAGGCGACTATAGGTCTGTCCCCTCAGATCCCAGTGGATGCCCAGAGTCCACCTTACCTGTACAGCCTTAGTCCTATGCCCCAAACACAGACGAGCTCAGCAGTGGCAATTAAAGTGACAGGTGATAGCAGGAAGGGGTGGCCGGCCGTGGGACCTCTGAGCTGGCGGCACACCTGCGTGTCTCCGAGCTTCTCAGTCATGCCATTGGTCACGTGGTCCATTGGCTGCTTGGTGCCTCACGCCAGGGTTCACATCCCACACCCTCTGCCGAGAAGGCAGGGCGGTGCTCCGAGCGTGTCCACATTTCCCCCGAAAACACGGTGAAGGTTTTAGCCTTAACCCCTCCGCATGGTCCCTGGCCCACCAGAGAAGTCAGCGTGCCCCAGTTTCAGGAGCCCCCCCGCCCCCCCGTTGCAGGAGCCCCGGTCGGGTCCCGCGGGCGGGGTGGGGTCCACGATGCTGACGCCTTCTCGCCCGCTTCCTCCCCGCAGCACGGGTCGGCGAGGCTGTTCCGATCGTCCAGCAAAGGCTTCCAGGGCACGGCCCCGGCGGGCCACGGCGCCCTGATGGCGAACAAACAGCACCAAGGCAAACCCAACAGCCAGTATTACCACGGCAAGAAGCGGAGGCACAGGCGGGACGCCCCGCTCTCAGACCTGTGCAGATAGTCGGGGGCGCGCGGCGGACTGTCTGCTGAGGGCGGCGACCTCGCCCCCCGGGACGGTGGCCTGGGGACTCCCGGACGCGCTCCGGAGCCTTGACACTGTTCTCACGCGCATGCGCAGCTGCGTTTTGTTCCCAGCTCGCCACAGGATGGATCATGAAGACTGACACCTGCCAAAAAAAACCACGGAAAGCAGGAAGGGGGGGAAGGCTGCTCGTCTGACGAGTCGTATGCGACAACAGGGTCATTTTAAGATTTGAAGCTTGAATGTAAGATAAATATATTTCCATTGGCTTCACGCAGAGGTAGAGGGCGTAGTGTCCGGCGCGGGTGGGGAGCGGAGGGGACGCCCGTGGGATCGGGAGGCGGCGGGAAGGAGGACAGCGGTCCCGCCAGGAGTCCGATTCCAGAGGGGGAAGTGATCTGTGCATGTTTTTTTTTTTTTTTTAATATTTTTGCATATATTTACCATTTTATTGTGTGTATATATAGATGACCATATAGGAAATCAATATTTGTAATAGTGGATTTGTTAATACTTTTTACATAACATTACTGTTTAAATCGTAAACAGATTTTTCTCAGGATTAGTTTGCAAAATAATCTGAATTGTCATCCTAACATCCACACGTAGGGAAGCGATTAGTTCTGTTGCTCGTTGTGCTTTCCTCAGCGTCGAAGCGCGTGACCGAACCCTTGTGACCTGCCGCTGCGGACGCGTCCTCTCCCACGAAAGGGTCGATTGGTGGCAAATGACGGTTATTTTATTTTGTAAAAACAAATATATATATATATATATGTACTATGTACTTTTGTGCAAACACTGAAAAATCTCTAGTCATCTCTTAAAATTAACTTGCAACCATTTTCTGTAGTGCTGTCGTCTTGGGCAGTGGGCAATTCATTGTGGGTTTTTTTTTCTTTTTTTTTCTTTTTTCTTTTTTCTTTCTTTTTTTTTTTTTTGCGGCCCTTTTTTCCCCCCTAATAGGGAAAAAAGGCCACCGTGTCTGGTCCCATTCCTGTCGCAGTGAGACCTCACGTTCCGCAGACTTTGCATGCCGGCCCCTCTCACCCCGTGTGCTGCTTGTGGCTTGTCTTCCTCATCTCTTACTCTTTTTTTTTTTTTTTTTTAAATTCATGCTTAACTACTGTGGGAGAGAATAACTGTAAACAGCTTTAATTAAATCATACTTATAAAAAACTATTTTCTTATACTCCACTTTATGCTTTTGGTATTGTTGATCTTTACAAATTAAATGGTCTTTGATAATGGATCTATTTTGTATTGCCTTATTAAGATCAAATACTTCTTGTCATCCCATTCTTTATCCCCTCCTCCCATGGAATTGTTATCTTTAATTAAAACTTTTTTAAACATTGGCTTGTTTCAATCATACTGTATGTAAATTTTGGTTGTGGTCCGCTTTGAGTGCAAATGAGATGTATACTTCTGTCACTCGTCACCTGTTGAGTTTGCAACTCGGTCGGGAATATTTGCTATGATAGGATGTAAGTGACATTTCTGAAAATGCTCGCTTTCAAGGTGAAAGCGCTCTGTTTAGCGTCGGTGTGTGTGGCTCTGTTAATTACAGCCATTTCTGAGATGAGATTCTTTTACACACACACACACACACACACACACACACATACACACACACACACAGTACTGTTGGCTTTTAGGAATTTCTTTTATATACATTTATGAAATACAGAAGACCAATCAGACCATTCATGGACACTTAGTACAACTTTTTATAAGGAAAATAATGCTAAAAGTAAGACGAAAACCGATGTCATCACTGAAGTTGTTAATTTTCAATATGTTCGTATTTTAATTCACAACAGCAAAACGTGTTCTGAACCTGGAAACTCCTAACACTTGTGTAAACCGCGGACGATTTTAAATGTGATGTTACTTTGACGATGTTTTCAATTTTAGAGTCACATTTTATTCTGATCCGAATTTTTATCAAGATGTTGAGCTTTTGTTTTCTGAAACCAGTTGTGTCATAACATAGCGTGTGCATAATCACAGTATTTATTTTCTAGGACTATTGTGAATGTGTAGATTTATGTTTACCGCTAAGGGAACAATTATTTATAAAATAACATTAAATCCAGTATTAGCTGCCTATATCTTAGACACTTAATACTTGCAGAGATCTGTGTTACATTTACCACACTGAAATCGTCGTGTTTTTTTTTCTTTTTTAAGGAACCACCCTCATTTTGTTGAAAGTGAATGTATTCTTAGGGTGCGGGTACTAGTGTCCACTAAGCATGTGATTATATTAAGGTGGTGTTAGCGGGAAGACAAATCTTGATTCCATTGGGAATCTTAGGTTTTCGTAACTTTATTGGGAAAATAGTTTTTCCTGTACTGCTGATGTTTCTTTTTGGTAAACAGTTATCTTTCTAAAAGAAAAAGCATGAAGGAGAAACTGAGGTGTGTACATTTCCTCGAACAACCAGCATTGTATTTGTGTATCTTGCGGTGAGCAGTGTGGAGACTGTTCACTTTTCAATCTGAAGTAAAATACTTTCAAGAACTTTCAGTTTGCCTGCTCGTTTGTTCTGTGTCCGTCTCATCCCTGTCTCTGACTCCTGTCTCTCTCCTTTTCTGAGTTTTCATGCTGCTCACAACATCTTGTGAACCTGTGACAAATGTGCCATTTATTTAACCATCACAGTCCGTCCTCTGCCAGTGCTTGTGCAACGGGAGTTTTGCAGACTCCGCCCACTGCGGTGACATCAGTCTGGGGGTCAGGTAACCTGTTCCACCTGGTTGGTGTCAGTGCTCCTTAAAAAGTCAGCGAACCCTTAAATCCTGGGTTTTGGAGGCGCCGATGGGTCACAAAATCTGAGTGGTTCTGTTTTGACGATAAAGGTAAATGCATTTTCCCCTCCGGTTCCGAGCTGTCCGCGAAGGGGCCCGGTTTCCAGCGTCTTCGTTCGGTTCGGAGAGGCTGCCCGTGGTTTCCGGTGGGGTCTCCTGGCGTTACACGAACTTGCCCTCCAGCCTTCCGCAGTCGATCATATTATATTTTTATCCTCTTTTGAATGGGTTTTTACCTTGTCTTTCAAACCTCGTGTTCATATTTAGGTTATTTGCTTTGACTCAGACATTCTTGGATAAAGTCTTCACAGAGCAGAAGCATGGGTGGAGGGAGAGTATTTTTAATATATTTTTTTGTCCTCCGGAGTCTCACATCTCCATGTGTTTTCTTCCCATCCCCCCAGACCCCCCCATGTGATGGTAAATGTGAGTTCTGTTCGCCTTAACCTGCGGACTAGGGTTCGCGCCTTCCAGAACCATGGGTGGGTCAGGAGAGAGTGACATGTGTGAGCTGCAGGACCCCGCCATGCCGACGGGCTCATTGGCAAGCCCCGCTCCGCTGGCCAGGATGCAGGTCCCCAGCTTGAGTCTGCGGAAACCCCTAGAAATTGCCACTATCGGGTAGTGCTATGTCTTGTTGATATTTTTATTCGTTGGGACCATGTCTTCTCAATGTTACTTTAATATCAGTTTGTAGGTTTTTCGGTTCCTTCCCTTCTAACACTGCTGTTTCGGCCACTGACGGGGGGGATATTGATAGGAAATCGGTTTCTTCTCAATGAACTTTTAAAAATGAAGTGGTAAAGCCTGAAACGACAGTCACGACTTTGCCGTGATGACCACGGACGTGTTAAAATCAGCGATCGGAAGAGTTTATTTTTATTCATCAGTTCTTGGTCTCCTGGCTCATTAAACTGTTTCAATTAAACTGTTTTGATTAGTAGAAAGTAACAGTCTCCTGTCTGTGCACAAAGCTCTGTTAATTGGGTAGACGTTACAGGTAATAGTTACTCTCTATCCTCATTTTCATCAGCGACATTGTACATCTAGTGAACTCTTCAGAGAACGAGACGGCGTTCAGGTGGGGACAGAGACAGGTGTAAGCGGTCACGTGGGAGTCGTGTCTTCACCTTGCCTCAGCTGCTAACCCTCCAGACTGTTATGGGCGGGATAAACGTTAACCTTACATTAACACACTTTAATATGGTCCTTGATATTCAGCATAGCTAAGGAGCAAGGCAGATTTTACTGTGGAAGTTAACTGGCGTGGATCAAACACACCTGACGTAACCCGGAAGCCTTTTTTCTCAATTGTCTTGTTACCCGTCTCGAGTTTATACTTTAAGCAGCTCGTTGTTCATCAGAGATAAGGAACTAAATTATTAGCTCGCTATTAGCCCGTACCACTGGGCACCGGTTATCGGCATGAACCGAACATGGACAAAATTATTAACCAGATGAATTGCTTATACACTCTACTGATCTGTTTGCTGTCCGGAATTAAATATTTATTTAAGGACAGTATTTTTAGTTAATAAGCTGTTAATGTTTGTTTTCCTCTTATGTCAGGGTTTTTTTTTTTTTTTTTTAAGTGTCTGGCCTTTGCTTTTTCTCCTTAAGTATGTGCGTTACTAAGTTTAACCTAGTTCATAGTCCACCAGCCTGAAGCAGATAACCCGAGAGATGGAACTAGCTGTTTCCTTCCGGGGTCACCAACGTGCCTTTCCTCCTGGGATTCACCTTGGCTGTTTGTTACTGCAGCAGCTTGTATGCGATGATGGGGGAGGTCTCCACCAAGGAGACGGTCTGGATGAGTTTGTTACACGTGTCGCTTTATCTTAAAGATGCTGAGATGGTGCCTTAAACTGATGGTTATCCGAACCATGGGGGGAGGGGTAAGGGAGGGGGCAAGAGGTCTGGGGGAGTCTTCTCTAAGGTCGGTAACTTGGTGAAGGTTATTTCGTCCTTGTCCCTATGGATGAGTCAGCCATACCTCCTAGAGTGAGGTTATTGGTTATCAGCCCACGTTCTCTGAGTTTAAATTGATCTTCATCTTTCAACTTGGGTTCTGTGCAATTCATAGCTTTTCTCCGAATCCTGTCATCACTACCTTTGGTTACGATTTATCGTGTCCCTTCGTCCCCTCAACTTAATCCCCAAAGTTTAAGATCCCCTCTCTCTGATAGTTACATGTCTGGAAATTTTCAGGAGTTATTATTTTTTTTTTTTTGAAAGTCCTGTAAGCCTCCAATAACCCACAGGCTTGATGCGGGCATCGGAGTCTTCCCATTGTGTTCTTACGAGGACACACGAGGACACAGCACTGCCTTGTCACACGGTGCGGAAGGTGGAAAGCTGGGTGGCAGCCCGCGTGGTGTCTGGATATAAGATGGGAAGACTATTGAGATCCACATTTTTTAGAGAAAGATACATAGATACGTGTGTTTATAAGTTTGCTCATTTTTAATACCTTTTTTATTTCCTCCTTTGGTCAGCCTTGTCGTCTGTGTTAAGAAACCCGGACACCTGTGAGGTGCTGGAGGTCTGAATCATCTCGAAAAGCTTTCCAATCCTGTCTAGTTACCGCTGCAGAGGCACTAAGGAATTTTCCAGAAACAGAGATTTGATACCAATGATTTACGGAATCTCGACATTTCCCAAGGTCCTGATACTGGGCACCCAGTTACCAATCCTGTGGATGAATTGCACACCTGGAAGCTTTTTTTTTTTTTTTTAAGCTAACGACGATTTCTTCAAAGATAGCCATTGTTTGCTTTGGAAGATTTTATAAAGTGCATTTCTTAGGCACACCTGTCCCCAGCACTGGGTTTATTATCCGTAACTTGCACTGTCCATAAAAGCTTTGTGTTTTAATTGATCTTCAAAACCTCTGGAATGAGCTTTTATGTGAATGGCTGCGTTTTCTTAATGTATCTTGTAATTCTAAAGACAGCCCCGTTTGAACAATGGGAGGTTTTGTACTTGGATGGCATTTGTGTGGGTTTTCGTCCTCTTTAATGCCAGGACAGGAGCGGGAGCCCCTCAAGATGCTATCCCCCCCGCCCCCCGCCCAGGTCCAAGCCAGAGACGCCCGCCGGCCTACCTGCAGCTCCTGCAAGGCCAGAAATGGACTCCCTAGAACTCAGTTGTTCGCAAATGCCGGTTTTATCCTTGGCTTTCATGCAGTGGGTTATGCTTGCCGTACGGAGAAGCGAGACACTTCAGCACAGATTCGTCACACGGACCGTTGGGAGGAATGAAAGTGTTTGCTTCTCCAAAGAACAGAGAAA
This sequence comes from Macroglossus sobrinus, assembly GCA_004027375.1. NCBI lineage: Eukaryota > Metazoa > Chordata > Mammalia > Chiroptera > Pteropodidae > Macroglossus > Macroglossus sobrinus. The sequence goes on from PVKZ01003172.1 coordinate 28,661, forward strand.
GTGTGGTTAAGAGCCAACTCCAACCCGACCGTGTTTTCAGTGTCGTTTTGCTCCCCCGGGGAGTGGAGGGGACGGTCCCATGGCTGGGCCGCCGGTGCCTGCCCGAGCCCCATCTGAGTGGTGGGGAAGAGAATCCGGGACAGTCGCTTGAGACAAGGCCAAGCTGACGTCAAGGTTAGGTCCGCAGTGGAGACCTAACAGGCTCCAGCCTGTTCACTTCTTAACGCGTTTACTGGCCATGTTCTCTTAAAAAAAAAAAAAAAAAAAGCAAAACTATAATCCTGTTCAGAAGTTTCTCAAAGGGTACATTCGAGAACAAACTGATGTTATAGGACAATTTTGTCCCTCTGCCCAGCCCGTGAATTTTCTTAATTTCTCAATGAGAAGTGCATGTGAGGTCCATGGTGGAGACGTAAGTGGCATGTAAACATCCGCATAGAATGAGCTAGGTGCCCTGAGTCCTCTAGACCCAGCTAGTGCCCTAAAGGTAGCCACTTCAGTATTTTGGGGATGCATTTACTTACAGAAACATGTCTGCACGTACGTGGTTTCAGTGAGTCTTCCCCTTGTCCCATACATGGTATCACATGGTCAGATACTACTACTTACCGTACAGAAAGACCTTTCCATCTCATTATTCGGAGATAAATCCACTTGTCCCTTTCGACGATTCTGACTTTCGCTTGCAGGTAGCTTTGGTAAAAACAAACAAACAAACAAACAAACAAACATATCAGATACTCCATGGCCCTTATACACACCCAGTTGTATCTTTTTAGGTGACTTTTCATGAGTTGCTCTGAGAAGGGGTTTTCATCTGCCGATGTAGTCGCGAGGACTGAAGTGTTCACACGTGCACCACGGCCATCTGCAAAACCACCCTGCTAACTTTCTTTATATTCCGCTTAAAAAGATGCGGCGAGAGCAAAACTGATGGAAAAACATCATTACATGGATCGTTCTCCACCACCTGCCCCCTAACCCTTGACCTTTTAATTTCGAGACCTGTCGATAACACCTAAAGCAGCAACAACTAAAGCAGCAACAACTAAAACTCTAGAAATGTTTTACAGTCGAATGGTGAGCAAAGAGAGGGGGCTCTGGCGAGAATGGGGAGCCTGCTGGAAAGTTCTCTTGGGAAGAGGGTGAAAGGCAGCTTTGGGGAGCAGTCAGCTCCCTAATCTCAGGAGCCTAGTGCTTCTGTCATTTTTAAGGCGAGAGTCTCCTTGAAATTGCTTTCTTCGGCTCTCATTACGTGATTGTAGAATCTCCACTGTCATTTCTATTCATTAGTGTCCAGTAAAGTGTGATAGGAGACAGTCTGGTTAGCCTGGGACTGTGACCGCTCTGACTTCTAAATTGGGACCATTGTTCACCTTTTCAGTAAAATGCTTTTTATTTCTTGCTTGTCTAAGAAAACCATTAAGAAGAAGAAACAAAAGCGAATCTGTCAGATAATCCGTTTGAGAAATAGCATCAATCTGTGTCCACGGGTGTATGTTTCTCAAGCAGGTAACGAATTCCTGTTTGAAAACATCGGGATTAAAGTGTCGTTGGAGAGAGAACCCATTTGAGATTTTTGAAAAGTCAATGTTTAATGTTGACATTGAAAGGGGAGGAGAGGCTTGTTAAAAGTATCAAGTGGCCTATCCGGTGTCTCAGTTTTCAGAAGCGATTGCTTCATTTTGGATGCGGACCATCTGGTACTTCCCCGGCTCAGCTGGCATCTCCATCGCTGTAGAGCCAAGCACATCATGCATCTTTACTTTCAAAACTATCCCATCCAACAAAACCGCCTTCACCCACGTGGGCAAGACATCCCCACAGGAAGACCGAAGCTAAGGGGACAAGGTGACACATGACCAAACACCTGTGGAAGCAAAGACAGGGAGGTGGCCAGGCAGGGTGGGCTGCAGGGGGCGCTAGGACGCTGGGCTGGGCCCTGCTCCTGCTCACAGAGTGACAAGCAGGTGGATAGGGGCAGAGCGGCAGTGGTGTCACAGTGCAAAGCCGAATAGTTCCAAGTTTGTCTCCCATCCCCTCTCTCTGCGCTCTCCTCCCGAGGCAGCTCCTGGCGACGCTGGGTGGTTTTTCGGGAGATAAGAGTATTCACCTCCATTGTCCCCAAATAATACACCTCTAACGCCACTTCTGGCCTTTTAGCTCTTGAAGCTGTGTGGGTGTCCCGCGCCCAGTTATACCGACAGCCGACGTCGGTGTCGACCCTGTGACCGTGTGGGTGGTGATGGATGCTGTTACCAACTGAGCTGCCTCACAAAATGATATATATATATTTTTTAATCTCTCATGCGCTTTACCAATTCTCCCTAAGCGCTGCCAGTTCCCTACGGCTCGCCAAGGGCTCAGGTGCTTTGGGTATTTGATGAGCTTCATCTCCTCGGAGGCGTCTCTCCTGGACTCCTGACCAGCTGTGCCCGCTGCAGACATGTCACCCTGGTCTCTCTCCACCCCCACCCGGACAGTCCCTTCCCTCTACCCGAGTGTCCCTCTTTTTTGATACGCTCTCTCCTTCCCTCAGCGCTCACCCCGCGGTGGCGTCCCAGCAGACGGGGCACAGACAGCAAACGTCCGAAAATAAATTTGTTCTTCGTCGACACTCAGTTGGTAGTTGGTCTGGATGTAGCAATCTCAGGTGGAAAACATTGTTTCCTTCAGAATTTTGACAGCATTGCTTCCTCACTCCCAGAGGTGTGAGAAAAGCTATTTCTAACATTTTTATTCTCTCTTGAAACTTTTAGGGGCTTCTCTCTGGTTTCCGAGGTTCATGAAATGTCACTGTTATGGAAATCAGGTGGGTCTGTTTTTGTCCGTTGTCCTGGGCTCCTGACGGTACGGAGCCTTTCGATCTGACGCCACGTGTCCTTTTAGTGCCAGGAAATCTTGGATTCTGATTTCTATTTCCTCCCCGATGTGGTCTCAGGACCCCCACGATGGTTCAGATACTGGGGCTCCTGGACGGGCCTCTAGTTTCCCTGTCTCTTCTCCCTCCTCTTTTCCATCTGACTTGTTATTCAACTTTATCTTCCAACCCTTCTGCTGGGTTTTCCCTTCTGAGTTTTTTTTTGTTGTTGTTCTCAGGTGTTCCTTGTTAAAAAAAAATAGAGGCTCCTATTTGGTTTCGTGGTTGCAGTGTATTTTCTGAATGTCTGAAGATGCTGATGACATAGTTAAGTTTTTTGTCTGCCTGCAGTATCCGTGACCTTTTTTTCTGTTGTCTTGGACTCACTTTTGGGGGTTGGAGGGTGGCCCAGGGTGGCCCGGTCGTCTGCACACGTGTCAGCATGCACAGGGCCTAACAAGCCCGGGGGACGCTCCGGGAGTCAGTACAGTCGTCAGCTGTGTTCTCCCTCAGGGTCATCAAGTTGGACGGCGATGGCGTCCCCCCTCACGATGGCCTGGGGGTAAGGACGTGGCTGAAGCATCCTGGGAGCTAGCTGAGTGGAGAGGACGGCTGGCTGAGTGGGGTGGTGGGGAATGTCTCAGCTTCCTGTGTAAATTCTCCTTTTAAATTTCTCTTTTCCTGCAGCTGGGCTTGGCGTGGCTCAATCTAGAGATGATTTTAGCTTTTCTAGAGAAATCCCTGCAGACTTCTTCTGCTTGGGGGAGGAGGGGGACAGCCACTCAGCTGGCTGGCGGCCGGCAGGGGTGAGGGAGAGCCTGGCACCCCTGCTGCTTTTTGCATTTTCAACCCACCTCCGCTCTGCCCTGCCTTCTGAGCTAGCTGGCCCTTCCACTCTGCACGTCTTGGCTGCTTACCCAGTATAATTGGGGTCGATTCTTCGTTTTCCCGACTGCCAGCTTGGGGTGCCGTGTCCTGTGTCTGCCAAGCCAGCGCCACCCAAACACCTGCTCTCCATCTTCCCAGTTCATACCTCTGTCCCTTCCTCTCTCGTTTTCTCCACGAGAAAACCCTGTCACGACAGCTTGGTGGGTTCGAGGCGGCAGCAAGTGCAGACGATGGGCCCAACCCACCAGCTCTGGCCAGTTCTCTGACGCACAATCGGATCGCCGGGGAGACGGGTGTAGAATGTGAGCCTGGTTCAACACACGTGGACTGTTTGCAGCCGCAGGCCCAGCCCCTGGTGGACACCGCCCCAGGCAGCTCATCGGGGACTCTCCAGGCCAACGTTCTCTGTTTTTTTTTTTTTTTTTCCCCCAACAGCGGGCAGTTAAAATCGCATGTACACTAGCTATGGACATTTGCAAACCCCTCCCTCACCTGAGTCACGCTCAGCTTTTAACTGCAGCGCTGAGACGTGGATTGGATCATCTCTGCAGAAGGCTTCACAGCGAAATTATGACGATTTTTTCTTGTATAAGTTTTGTTTCCAAACACAAAGGTCTTTATATATTTACTCTGTCGGTTGTTGCTTCGTGTCGCACAGTATTTTTCCCCCAAGTGGCAGCCAATTCATACGACGCTGTGTACGGATGTAAAGCGCCCTCCCTGTCACTCAGCTCACCTGGGTTTTCCCCTAACTCCTTTTCAGACCCCGGGCCCAGGGCGGGGCTCTCCGGGAGTGTGTCTCAGAGCCTCGGTGCCCAGGCCGGCCTGAGGGCCAGCAGCACTGGTGTCACCTGGGAGCTGGGGAGGAGGTAAAACTCGGGGTGGGGGGTGGGTTGGTGCCAGACCGGCTGAGTCAGATCGGGGTGGGGCCGGGCAGGGAGCGCTTTCACTAGGCCTCTGGGTCCTTCTGATGTTGAGAGTCACCGAGCGTGCCACCGAGATGACCACAGCGCAGATGGCGGAGCTGTCTTGGCAGCTGCTGGTGAGCAGCAGTGAGGCAAGCCTTTCTCCAGCTCTGTTTTCCGGTCTGGTGTCAGGAGAGCTGGTCGCAGAGTTGCACAGAGGTGACACACGCGTGACAGGGTGGGAAGTCTCGGCATTCTCGGGGACTCAGGGAGGGCTGACTGCTGACGACCAGCTGGGACCTGGGGTCACCTCCTGATTCCTCGGCAGTTCCACAGTAGGTGGCCTCTGGGTGGGGTGCCACGGTGGGGTCAAACAGCTCGGGCCTCTTCCCTCTGAGGTAAGCTGGCTCTGGGGTTCTGCCTGAGTTTCTCCCTCCTCCTTGTCGTAAGGACCACCTGGGGCCTCCCAGGATGAACCTGAGGAACCAGCTTAACAGCTGCCCACGTGACCCCACTCAGCAAAGTGGGAACCTCACTCCACCTGGGAACGAGGGGCTCGGGGTAAGTGGGGAGAGGCTTATGAGGATGGTCTTTGAGTTACCAGCCTCCTGGGCTGGGTTGCCTGTCCGTGGGTCTCCTTTGTCCCTTCCAGAGGTGACTCAGACGAGCGCTTTCTCGTTCACCCTGCCGGGGGTGTTGGGAAGCAGGACAGATATTGTTTGCTGCCAACTCTGCGGCCCCACCCTGGGTTGTAGGTGGCGGCGAGTGGGGTCAGGAGGAGGTTACCACACCCACTTTCTCAGGTGGGTTTTGTGTCCATATTCCCGGCACTGAGGGCTTGGTGGATGCAGGCGCCCCCAGTGGAGCGGGGTGGGGGCGCCCCCTCTGAACCCCTCTAGGGATCTAAGGCCTGAGTGAGAAAGTTTTCTCCCCAAGTTTCCCTCGTCTTGGCGGAAGGGCATTAGCCTGCGGATTTTGGATCCTTCTAGAAACGCGCATTCCTGGAGGGGGAGGGGGAGGGGCGGGAGCTGGAGCAGAAGCAGCTGCAAGAGTTTGCTAGAAAGTGTTCCCCTCGGGTGGGGCCGCACCTGGCGCGTCGGGACACGTGCGGGGCCGTGAGAAGGCAGGACTGTCTGGCCAGGCTTCCCGTCCCGCCCCTGGTCTGGGGGCGCCCGCCCTGCGCACGGATGCGGGCGGACGCGCGGGATGCCTGCGCCTTTCCACGTTCCTGGTGAGGACGGGGCCGGGCGCGGGGCGAGCGGCGCCGGGATGGGGACCCGGACTGCGGGGCGCCCCGGCCTCGCCTCCCGCGTCCCGCGTCCCGCCCT
>PVKZ01003172.1:34741-153338 GCA_004027375.1 Macroglossus sobrinus
GCCGTGTCCCTCTGGGGGTGTCGGCCGGCCTGGGGGTACTGCTGTGTCTCTCTGGGGGTATCGGCCAGCCTTGAGGGGTGTCTGCTGGCCTGGGAGTGTCTGCCGTGTCTGTCTGGGGGTGTTGGCCTGCCTGGGTGTGTCTGCGGGCCTTGGGGGGGATGTCTGCTGGCCTAGGAGTGTCTGCTGTGTCTGTCTGGGGGTGTCAGCCTGCCTGGGGGTTCTGCCGTGTCCCTCTGGGGGTGTCTACGAGCCTGGAGGGTTGTTCGCTGGCTTGGGGGATTGCAGCCTTGGGGGTGTCTAGGGGCTTCGTACCCCACGCTGCTGCCCGGCCCCCCTGGGTGGAGGGCTGGCCGACCCCTCCCCTCCCTCGGCTGCCCTCCCGGCTCTGAGAGGGGGTCCGTGGCGGCAGGTGGGCCGCCCCGCCCCCTCCACTTCTTTTGCTGACGTTGGGGTGGGTCTCCTCAGACGCCCTCTCCCCCCGCCCTGCTCCCCTCATAAGCCACTGTGGGGATCCCGGCTGGGCCCCCGCGGGCAGGAATGCGGCTCATCACTGAGGACAAGGCTGAGACCCAGAAGAGGGGCCGGCTCTGGGCGCCCCGTGTCTGGGGCCCGCTGACCACTCTGTTGTGACTCAGGACAGCCCGGCCTAGGAGAGACACGATTGGTCAGTTTCCCAGACATGGACAAGCCCCGCCCCCCCACCTACCCAGGGTTCAGTGTACAGCTGACCCTTCAACAGCATGGGTTTGAGCTGCTTGTGTCCAGTTACAGGAGGATTTTTTTTCAATAAATACACAGCCCGTTCCCCTCCCCGCCCCGGGGTTTGCGGCCTCCTGGTCAACCCGCTACAGAGGGAAACCAGTGGTCCTGAGCCCTGAGCTGGGGGTGGGGGATGAGCGGGGCCCACTGTGTGCTTTATTCCATGCTGTTTGACGTCAGGCAGGGAGCACCCCGATTTGGGTATGGGGAGGGGGTCCTGGATCCACCCCCTACCACCCCCCTTCCCCACACAGATGCTAGAGAGGACTGTAGTTAGGTTTGGGGGAAGTCAAAAGTTACCCGGGGATTTTCCGCCCTGTGGGGCTGGCTGCCTCTAACCCTTGCTGGTTCAAGGATAAACTGGTCTGTTTAAAGTAAAAACACCTCCAGGGGTGGAGGCTCAGTAGGGCTAGACCAGGGCTTGGGGCTCGAAGCAGTCCCGTCACAGCCGACAGTGAGCAGGACCCCTCACCCGTTAAAGTGGGGCGTGCCCAGATGAGAGAGTGGGCAAGGCTTCGGCCCCCCGACTTGGATCTCCGCTGGGAGGAGCCCCACACCGAACCTCTCATCCGAAGGTGATGGGCAGAGCTGGTAACCGAGCCTCTTCGGGGCCCAGGTGTGTGGCCTGGGGTGTTCCCTCACGTTTACTCCTTGGGTCCCCCGCTCTCGAAGGCTGGGAGCTTTTGTGTTCCGAGTCCCTGAGTTAAAGCCCGGTTCCTGGGAGCAGAGGCTCTAGGTGCCCTGGGCGATCTGGACTGGTCTCCGGTTCGGGGCTGAACCCCGGTCCGGAGTGTTGTTCAGCAGAGGTCTGTGACAGTCTGGGCGTGCGGCTGGTGGCCGTGAGCTGGGGCGGAGGGGCTGGCACCCTCACAGGACACTGGGGGGTCTTGTCCGCTTTGGATCTGGGGGAGGGTGCTGGCCACAGGGATAGAGAGGAGGCCATGTGGAGTGGCCAGCTGAGCCTGGGGAGCAGAGCTGGGCAGCCTCATACACGGTGGGTTGAGTCCACAGGGTGCCTTCTGGAGCCCCCCATCCCGGTGCTGGCCACTCGGGATCCTTAGATGCCGGGGGTCCCCTTCGCTTAGCACTTGAAGCCCTCGGGCCTTTCGTGGAGGACCCTGTCAGCTTCTGAGGCCAGGAGGCTTACAAAGTGTGCCCTTAGAGTGTTTGACCCTGTGATGAGTTAGGGCTGGGGGGCGGGGGATCAGCCCATTGACGGGGTGGGGAGCTGAGGGCATCAGAGGTCTCATAGCAAGTTAGACCCAGAGCTGGGCCTGGGGCCTGGCCTCCTGGCCTCCTCGTGGTTCTGGAAGGGTCCATTTGAATGTACATCAGGAGCCTGACCCCCCACCCCAGCAGGCAGAGTCTCAAGTGGGCCTGTGAAATACCCCCCAAGGGTAACACACACTGCCTCCCCCCTCCCTGCCCCCTCTCCCGTCCCCCTATTCCTGCCCCAGTCCCCAGGCTGCTCTGGGGCTTTGTTGCTCGTCCCGCCTCCTGGATCCCTTTCCACTGAGTAGGATTGCTGGGGGGCGGGAGAGTGGCTTAGGTTGACTCCAGCAAGGGGGCCTCGAGTGGCCTGGGCCTGGCAGGAGGCAGAGAGACGAGCCAGACGTGGTCTCTGCCCCACTAAGCCCACTGACGGGTGGGGGAGACACAGTGGTTGCCCTTTGACCTCAAACACCTCTGTGGACAGAGGCTCACACAGAGGCCAGCCCATCTGGGCACCAGAGATGGACGAATGCGGAGGGGTCTTCGCTGGCGTTTTTGGGAGATCGATCAGACAGATCATTTCCTTATTTATTCACGCTTTGTGTATAGACTCAGAATTGTCTCGAGTCAGGAAGCAAAGTAAAGCCTCATTCTTGCTTTGTTTTAGAAAAGTTTCCCGAACAGTTCCGCCGCTTCTGGAACTTGGAGTTGGGTCTGCAGGCGGCATCGGCAGGCCAGCGTAAACTTCTGAATTTGATGGGGGTGGCCGAGGATTTTGAGAGATGTCGGTACAAATTAGCTTCAAAACCCAGCAGAAGCGCTGTTTGGGTGTGTCGCTTCCCAGCGTGCGTCTGCTGGAGGGCTAGCCAGGGGGGCTGGTCAGCGGGTGGACAGTGGCCAGGCTGATGCTGGCCTTTCTCAGGGCCGCCAGGCCAAGGGTGATGGCGGCGAGGTCGGTGGTGGGATCCAGACCCTGAGCCACCCCCGTTTGGGGACCAAAGAGAGTGGCTTCCCAGGCTGATACGCCTGGCCTGGTGCGGGCTGTGGGCCTGGAGGGGTGTGGATGCCACGTCCTTTGGGGTCCTCACTGTGGAGGCTGAGTTTGTGGGATCAGCTGGCAGGCCCCTCCTCTTTGCAGCCCTTCCTGCTCCCCGTCTGGTCCCTTCCCCAGCTCTCGCCCCTGCCGCCTCATCCAGAGCATCCCATGTGTGTCTTACTTAGGATGAGCTCAGGCCCCGCATGGACGGCTGACGTCAGGAGTCTCAGCGCTGGTGGCCTGGGGACCCTCCCAACGTCAGGCTCTGGGTTCAGGGCACGTGTCTTCCTCTGCTTGTTGGATGTGGGCATTTGGGCCTCGACTGTCCCTTTAAGACGGGAAAAGCAAGGCAGGAGCTGCTGATTGTTCCCAGCCCGCTCCCAGCCCTGCACGGTCCTCTGCCCCCCACAGAGGGGGCTCCTGGGGGCCGGCCCTGCAGGGTGGGGTGGTGGGCACCGAGTCAGGGCCATTGCCAGATGTGGAAAGCGGGCAGCAGGAAGCCCAGCCCAGCCGGTGCCCACACTGGAGGTCACTCCATCCGTGGAGGGACCACCTGCTGAGCGAGTGGCTGGGAGCAGCAGCCCAGCTGTTTGCAGAGGGAGCTGTTTTCGGTTATTAAATGACAAAGGCTGTTATTTGCAAGCTCTGACGTCTGGGGGGACGGGAACACAGGCTCTGGAGGGGACCCCCTGGGCTTGAGTCCCAGCTCAACACTTCCTAGCTATGTGACTTTGGCCCAATGCTTTAACTTCTCTGAGCTTCAGTTTCTCTCACGTATAAAATGGACACAATGAGAATACTTATCTCAAAGGCCAAAGAACAGTTCCAGATTAAAGAGACGTGACAGCCACCTGCAGCCTGTGACCTTAGGCTGAAGAACAGTGTACGAAGGACATTATTGGGATAGTGGATGAAACTGGGTATGGACTGTGGATTAAAGTATTGTATCAATGTCAATACATTGTTTTAGGGGAAATATGCACTGAAGTATTGAGGGGTTACAGTATAATAAGCACCCCACTCAAATATTAAAGAGAAGCACATATATATATAGATAGATAATAAAGTGAGGCAAAATGGTACCAAAAGGCAACTCTGGATTAAAAGTGGTGTACTTTTCTGAAAGCTCGAAATTATTTCAAAACACAAAATTTCAAGACAATGCCCACTAATGAATGGTATGAATGGAATGACATTAGTTCGTGTGACTTAGCACAGTGCCTGGTGAACATCAGCTGTTCTTGTTACTGTTGCTAGCAAAGTGTCTCTCGTTGTCACTAAGTAACCTGTGTAATTTTTTCCACGTGACAGATGATACATGTGAGGTCCAGAGAGGTGAAGGGGTTTGCTTGGGGCCCCCCAGCAGCGAGCCCAGAGCACCATAGGTGGACTGCTTAAAGTTAATTTCGGGTTAGTTGCCGGCATCTGAAACCATGAGGTTGCTCCTAAGACCGAGATTTCTAGTTTCCTGTGGACTCAGGCCATATTCCTGTGTGGCAGCTACTGGTGGCACCTCAGCAGCTGCTCCTCACAGAGGAGTCGGGGCTCCAGTCCTCCCCGGGGCCTCCCACCCAGCTGGCCTCACTTGTCCATGTCTCATCTGTCCTCTGTCTTGGAGAAGTGCCATCGCACCCCTGGTCCCAGGGGGCCAGGCCCCAAGGCTTGGGTTCCTCCCCTCCCCGCTCCAGCTCCTCCGTCCAGAGGGCGCTGCATTGCACCCCCTTTACTTGGCTGTGTTTGAGCACCTGCTGTGTGTGTGGCGGGGGTGCATGCAGGAGGGGACGAGGGGTCGGAGCACTGTGGTCCCAGCCTGCTGTGTCCTGTTCCCTCCCCTGTCCTCAGTCTACCCCGCCTGTAGCCCTAAGCAGTGTGCCCGGCTCTTGGAAGGGGTGCTGGGGGCCTTGCTGCCCGCCCTATGGGCAGGACCTGGTGGGGAGGGGGCTGGGCTGCGGTCTTCGTGTGGGTTCGGTGAATACAGGTGGGTGGTTTTCTCTCCTCAGCCTCTGGTTCTTCCTCTGTAAAGGGTGGATTTGCAGCCTTCTCGGAGGGTGTTCAGGATTGGGGGGTTGGCACGGCAGCCATGGGCAGGGGGAGCTCTGCACACACGGCCGTGAGGACTGCTTCTCCCCGTGTTTGGCTCTGAGAGCCCTGGCTCCCCACCAGCCTGGGGGTGCAGGGTCCATGGGTGCCCAGGAGGTGACGGGATGAGCAAGTGGGTACAGGCGGTACGGAGGGGGCGAGGCTGGCCAGACGTGGCTCACCTGGCCTCGTGGGTGCGCCTGACGGTCCCCGTCACAGAGCAGGGGACAGGCACAGCGAGGATGCTGGGAGGAGCTCAGCTCGGTGAGGCTGGTGCGTGACAGATGGGGAAACTGAGGCTCAGAGAGGCAGTGCGCCCGACCGAGGCCCCACAGCCAGGCAGCGTCCGCCTCCTGGACCAGGGCTCGGGGCCACCGTGCTGGGGAGGAGGAGAGAGCTCGCGTCTTATTTTTTTAAATGGCTTTAATTTTGAGTCAGTCCTAGAAATGACTCACATTATTGAAAAATCAGGAAACTTAAGCAAGAAAGAGAGAAAAACCCCAGAATCTATCCTCTTTGAAGTCACCATTAACACATGGGTGTCCGCGGCCAGATGGCTTTCTTTAAAAACGTGACAAAAAATGCTGCCTGTCACCACTTCCCTAATTGTCGCCGAGGGCAGCTCTGTGTGCCCAGCCTGCGCCAGGCTTTGCACCTGGAGTCGTGGGGGTTCTCAGACGCCGGGCTCACCCCAACATTCGGTATGAGGGGAGCCTGGTTGCCTTTCTCAGTCTCCTAGTACTGGTTATTTAGGTTACTGTCGGTATTTTTTCATTAAAGCATGGCACCGGGTAGGTAGCCAGTGGGGAAAATTGAGACGGGGGCCACTTCTCAGCTTTGTGGGGCCCGCAGACTGGACTCAGGCTTGTGGTCAGGCGGTGTTGGTGTCGGGGGGGACACGGAAGTCCCAGGTGCTGAGAACTGCTTTCCGGTCAGCGGATGAGAAGGGGAGGGGCTCCCCCAGAGGGCTCTGCCAGGAGAGGGGTTACGATGCCGGGCCCAGGCTGGTACCCTGAGCCTTTAAGCTTCTGTGGGGGAGGAGGTGACCCCTGCCACATGCTGGTCGTGCTGGGTGTTCAGGCTGGGAACAGTGGGGGAGGGGCGGGGAGCCCCCCTACCCCCATCCCCATCCCACTGCAGTGGGGAGCAGGATTGAGGCCCTGGTCTGTGTTTTAGCAGCTCTGAGACCCTGGGGGGAGTGGCCACACATTCCTCAGCTGTGAGAAGGGACCTCAGAACGACACCTTGGTTGCTGGAGACACAAATGAAAAAACAGAGGCTGGATTTCAGGGTTTGGGCGTCTCGTGGTGGAAAAAGCAGACACACACACAGGAGGACAATGGCATTACCAGCCCGCGTCCCCTTCCACCCCTCCGCTGCAGGGTCCCCCCTGGGCTGACCTGGAGCCCCCCACTTCTCCCTCCCGCCCCTGATCACATCCTCTGTTGCGGATGTGGGGTCTTTTCCTAAGAGGTAAAGACACAGGGAAAACACACCCGCATCTGACACTCATCAATACTCCTCAAGATCACACTGTCCCTTTAGCGTTTAAATTTCTGGTTGTTTTATACTCCTAGCGCTGAATGTTTTTAGATTTTTTATTTTTGAAAGGCAGGCTCCAAAGAAAGTCCACACAGTGCGACTGCTTGATCGATTTCTCAAGTGTCCTTCTGTCTGTGGCATGGACGGTCCTTCTTGCTGTCGCTCCCGGTCTGTCTGGGGAGGCCGGGTCCCGCTGCCTGTAATGTGTCCCCGGAACCTCCTGCATATCGTGGTTGCAAGCTTCAGGCTTGCTCTGACTCGGTGCTGATTTTTTTTGCATGAGAGCACCTTGGAGGTGGGGTTGCCTGTGTCTTCTGGGGTGCTCACGTTGCCTGCTTGCCTCTCTCTTTGTCATGCTGGCAGCCACTGGTGTTCGGTGGCTTTAAGGTAGTAATGGTTCTAATTGTCATGGAAACATTCCATTTTCCACCCGGTGATAGATAGTGCTGCTGAGTTTGATGCTGAGTTTGAAGGTGGGTGGAGAGAGGACTTTGTCTTGGGCCACTGTCCTTTCTTGCTTTTACCCGTTATTTTTCAGTTAGGTAGTAGTCTGTTTCATGGGCTAAAATTAGAAAACAGGTATAAAGAAGAAGAAGAAGGATATGAAATCCATCTGTCTGTCCATCCATCCACCCATCCACACACACACACATCTGTGGCATTGCTAAACGAGAAGGTAGAACTTCCTGCAAGTTCACGGTGGGGCATCTCCCCCTCCAGAGTCCCTAGGGAGGGGCGTGGGCTTCCTCCCTCCCCCTTGTCCTTCCCCTCGGGCTGGGTGTGGGGAGAGACGGGCGTCTGCCGATGTCACCCAGCTGCCAAGTTTCTCAAAGGCAATCGGGACTGCGGGTTGGCAGAGCGCTTGCTTCCACATCTGTGCTGTTAGGATGCTCCACTCTTACTCGACACGCTGTCTGACCCCGGCTGCCCTGTGCTTCTCCGCAGCCCTGCTGCCCGGGCTTGGCAGAGGCCGGGGCCGTGGGGGTCATGGCAGCCAGCCCCCTGCCCCCCCAGCGGGCCGGGGCACCCACACGGCGTAGGGGGCATAGGGTCTCCCTCCGTCTGGCCTGGGAACTGGGACAGACAGCAGCTGCTGGATTCCTTCACAGCACGGCCAGTAGCTGGGGGGGGCCGGGGCTGGGAGGGGACATGCTGTTTACTCAGCTCCCGTGTGTGTTTGGCGTGGCTTTGAGGCTCGCCCCGTCACCCCCTCAGCGCCGCTACTGATGAGGAGCCCGAAGGCCCTGCTTCCATCCTCTGACTTGTAACTGTGACGGCCCCAGGAACCCCCCTCTGCTCTGGAACCCCAGTTTCCTGCCTGTTAACACAAGGGGTGAGTCAGAGCACCTCCGCATGGGCCCAGCCCGGGTGGGGAAGGGGCCCCAGCACACCCCCGCCCCCCTGAGCTGACAGCAGGGACTAGATGAAGGCGGGGTGGGGGGGGCCGAGGTGAGTCAGCGCGGTGGAATGTCACCCCGCCCCCACTGTGAGAGATCGGTTGGGGCCACAGGCAGGGCCTGCCGTGCTCAGCTCTGTGCTCTCACTGGTGGGGGAGGGTCTGGCACAGAGCAGATCAGCAGAACCAGCACCGGCACCGAGGGTCTGAGTGCCTGGTGCCGGGGAGGGAGGGGCGGGTCTGATGGAGGAGGAGAGGGGACCCTCACCAGGCCGGAGCGGGCTCCGTCCAGTCCTGACTGGGGCTGGGGACCGCTTCCGAGGTGGCCCGGTGTCGGGGACGGCTGGCTGGTGCTGGCTCTCGGCAGGGACCTTGCCACAGGGCTGCTTGTGTGCCCTCACCCCAGGTGGCTGGCTTCCCCTGGCCGAGCGTCCGAGAGGGAGCAAGGGGGATGCCTTGATGTCCTTCATGAACCCCGAAGTCACACGCCAGTGTTTCTGCAGTACCTTATGGGTCATCTAGGTAGTGTGGGAGGGGGTGGTGTGAGGGCGTGGACACCGGGCGGCCAGAGTCGGTGGGGGCCGACTGCCCCAAGGGCAAGGATGGTGCCCGCAGCTCCAGCTCACACCCTTCTGGCCCGAGGGGATGAGAGCAGTCCCCCCCCCCCAAACCCCTGCAAGTCCCAGGACTGAATCTCATTGGCCCACTTTGAGTCACATGCCCAATCCTCAGTGGACACTGGTCACGAGCGAGCCCACCCCGGAGGGTCGGTTCCCCGTAAGAATAGGAAGCTGTCACCAGAGTGTGTATGTCTTCTGGGGAGAGGCCCGTGGCACTGCGGCCCAGAGGAGGAGCTTGGTGCGGCACCAGAGAAGGCTTCCTGGAGGAGGCGGCGTTTGTCCTTGGCGCGGCAGGACGAGCAGCATGTCGACCATTCCGGGTGGCAGAGAGGCCTGAGCCGAGGCGTGGAAGAGAGGCAGCTGGGTGGCAGGTGCGGGACATCAAGATGGAGAGACGAGTCGGGCCGGCTGCGGGGGCCGGGGCGGAGCCAGGGCTCGGCTCGGGAGGCGCAGAGAAGCCATCTGCGTCGGTGCCCCGGGCGGCCACGCAGCTGAGGCCGGAGCCAGTGTTTGGGACGGAGATGCCGCCCTCTGTCCGTCCAGCCTCCCCTGCCCACGGGCTGTAACCGAGCTCGTCCCGTGCGCCTTGCCATGTGCCCTCTGGCCTGCTGAGGGCTGAGTGACGTGGTCGTCACTCACAGACGGGCTGTGGGGTCGCTCAGCGGGGTCCCCTGAGTCCAGGGCTCTGGAGCCTCTTGGTCTCACTGGGATGGGAGGTGAGTTGCCAGCCCGATGGCTCAGACCCGCCTCTCGGGGGTGTGGTGAGACCCCGACTCTCCCTGCGGGGGAAGGATGAGGCGAAGGGGGTACAGAGAGCTGTTTCCCGGCTCACACCCCTTCCCAGGAAACTCCCTGGGGTTCACGGCGCACTGTGGCCTGGGGGCTTCTGCCCGGGGCGGGGGGTGGTGCGAGGTCTGGCTGTGCCGAGCGGGGTCGAGCTGTTGGCTGGGCGCGTGCATTATTTGTCCTGTCTGTCACTTGGCCGACCGACAGCCCTGTCCGCTGTGTGTTTGATGCAGTTCTGATCCTCCTTGCCCCCCGTTTCTTGGCCTGGTCACGCTCTGCCACTGTGACTCCCGTGCACCAGACAGAGGTGGACCGGGCCTTCTCCTTGGCCCGGGACACCCCCATCTGGGGTCCCCTCCTTCAGGGAGGCCCCGAACCCTCCCCAGGTGGCCGGCGTCTCTCCCTGAGCCCTGAACGATGTATCTGGCCTTTACGGACGATGGTTCTGGGTCCCTGTGCCCTGCCATCGGGTGGCCATGTCCTAACCTGGGACCCTGGGTGACAGGCTGTGTCCGAATCACATTTTTGTCCCCAGCAACCAAGGGGGTGTTCTGCCTGCTGGGAAGAGGCCGTGCTGTGACTGCGCGTGAGCAAAAGCCGGTCCCCCCTGTTTGGTGCTGAGGGGAAGTCGGGCCGGCAAGTTGGGGAGCAGCGAAAGCCAGGGCGGGGCCTGCTGCCGAGAGGGGCTCTGTGTGGGTCGGAGCAGCCTGCTCCCCGGGGAGCCCTTCCGTGCTCCCAGGAGGGCCCTGGTGTGCGTGGCTGAGGGTGCAGGACAGAGCCGGACAGAGCTGAGTCTGAATCCAGGCTCTGTCTCGTCTGAGCTGTGTGCGCTCGGGCACCTGGCTGGCCTCTCTGACCCTCCGTTCCCTCTTCGTGGAAGAGGGGTGATGGCAGGACCCCCGTCACAGGGCGTGGCACGAGGCCGTGCGTGAGGCCAGCACAGTGTCCACGTGCTGGTCACCGGGCATGTCGGCCTGCCTGCTGGAGCCATGGTCGGCGTGAGGGGAGGCTGGGGCTGGGCGTGGAGCCGGTCAGCAGGGACGAGTCTGCCCACCGCCTCCACTGAGGAAAATTCTGGAAGGGAGGCCTGGGGAGGGCAGGAGGCATTAGCTGGGTGCATCGGGCTCCGTTCTGCACTGCGTTAGCAAATGGCAGGGCGTACGGTCAGGATGAAAGGTAGACAATGTCCCCAGGACCCCATGTCGCAGGCTCAGAGGGCTCCGTGAGGACCCCCTGGGAGGAGGGCTCTGCTCCCTGCTTCCCTGCGCTCACTAGTCTGCAGCCTCGCTCTGAGCTCCCTGTGGTCCCAGTGGGGAAACTGAGGCCTGGCAAAGCAGACGGGGGCGGGGGGGCTGGGGTTTGATTCCTGGCCGCGTGGGGTGTGGGGTGTGGGGCTGCCGGGGGCTTTCGGGGGCCCCAGCCGTTTGGCCTGGCCCCAGCGTGGGGCAGCTATCTGTGAGCTGGGGAGGCAGTGGGCCTCTCAGAGCGGGGACCCGAGGCCCCGGGCCCGGCTGCTCTCGCCTCTGATCTCTCACCTCGCTCATTACGTGCGTCTCCTCTCGGCCTCCGGCCGCTGTCACCGAGGTTTCTGGTGCTCGTTTTACTTTGTACTTTTTGAAAATTGTTCCAGCTCGAAGCTTCCAATTTCCGTGAAGTCATTGGAGGCAGCAGCCTGGCCTGACAGCGCCCCCCACCCCCCATCCCCATCCTGTCGAGGGCTCCGCTGAGGCTGGGAGGGGGGCCCCCTGCACCCCGAGTGGCGCTGAGCTGATGAGGTTCAGCGTTCGCCCGCCTGCTGCCTGCACGGCCAGAGCAGGAAGTCGTGCGTCCCAGATGTGACTCACTCGTTAGGTGGCTGGGGGAAGGAGCCTTCTTCACATGTGTGAGCCTGGGTGCTGGCTGAGGAGGGCCGGGCGAGGGCCGGGCCACCGCCAAGCTGCCTCGGACCCTGGCCCAGCCGCCCAGGGGCCCTGGAGGAGAGCCAGGTAAAGCGGGGTGTGGGGCTGGGGCGCCATCGGTGCTAGTAGCCCAGGCTTAAGGGGACCGCTGGACGGCATCTGCCACCGGGCAGACCTGGCCTGGGGGAGGGTGGATGGGGTCTGCCCTGGGGGTGAGGGGGGCTCTCGGGGGCCCCCTGAGCAGACGGCCGGGCGGGCCGGCTCCTGGGTAAGGGACCAGAGACAGCTTGTCCCCCGCCTTTGGCAGCCTGACAGGAAGGTGCCGTTGGCTTGGCCCGTCCCCCTAGAATTCTGTGGGCTGCAGACTCTTTCCAAGGCTGTAATTTCACGTGGACAAGTGCACTTGACTTTGCTCAACGGCAGTAAGAATTAGTGAAGGACGGACGATTGAATTTATTTTATTAGGTTAAAAAAAATAAACAAACGAAAAAAACACAAACTCTGGAAGTGATGGCAAGAGACAAGAAAACCCAGCTGCTTATTCCAAGAAAATGCAATAAGTTCCCTTTCCCTCCGACCCCTCCCACCCCAAGGCCCGGGGACACCTACCTGTGTGCCCCTGGGAGCGGGTCCTTCCAGACCTTTCTGTACGCTCATCCATCATGTGCATGCAGACACAGGGAGAGGCAGGAGCTTTTCTCTTCCCTGTCAGCACATGGAGTTCAGGGGCGCTGGCACAGAGGGGCGTGGTGGTGGGGGGCTCCCTGGCCAGCCCTGGGGGCGGGGGGAGGACAGCAGAGAGCTGGGTGGGCCTTGGAGTGACAGGCCCCTGGCCCCCAAGGCCTAGACGGGCGGCTGGAGTCCGGGCCGGCTCTGCCTGGGATGGCCATGTGACCGTCAGCTATCACCAGCACCCTCGGCCACACAGGTGGACGATGTGAGTGGCAACGAGCCCCAGCCTTCCTCAGAGTGGGGGTGCTGCTCCCCGGGGAGCCTTGGGGTGGTTTTAGCCCGGATGTGGATGAGCGGGTTTCACACGTGTTAGGGATTTACTTCAGTGGCTCTAGGAACAAAAGCCTTGTACGCGGGACCTTGAATCTGTGCCTTCACGAGTGTGTGTTTGCCCCGGACGAGGTCGGGGAGGACACTGGGGAGAAAAGCGAGGAGGCCTGAGGGGAAGTGGGAAGCGATTGGCCCTGCAGGAAGTGTGGGCGTCTGAGCCCCTCCCCGGGCTGTGGGTCTGCCCAGCTCCTCATGCGCCCCGGGGTTTTCCTGAGGTGTGGGGGGTGGGGTGTGGGGGAGGGGCGGCCCGGGGCGGATCTGGACTCTTGGCCCTGGGAAGGGGAGGTGTGAGCTTGGAGGGGGAGGTCGCCAGTGGCGGCTTATGGAGGAGTGGCTGTTCATGGGTGGCTGTTTTTCGGGGGTGAGGGGGGATCTCGCTGGGCCTCTGTGCCAGGAGTGGACCTGGGGAGGTGACAGTGGGGTCTCCGAACGGGCCGCAGGTGCTCTGCAGACGGTTGATTTGATGTCGCTTTGGGGGTGTTGCAGTCTGTGAGTGTTGGTTGAACCCGCCCCCTCCTCCCCCACTGCCCGTGTGGTAGGTGACATCGGCCCCCCAGTTTATAGAGAAGACGGTGGCCCAGGGGCGAGGTGGGCCGAGGCTGAGCAGGGGGGCTCTGGTGGCTGTGGAGGGCGGCTGGGGGGTGGCCCTCACTGGGGCGTCAGGAACCGGATTCTTCCGAGGGAGCCCCCGCCCCGGCCCCTTGTCTCCACCCGCTGCAGGGCGGCTGGGGCTGAGTCGGGGCCTGTGCTCTGGACACGCACGCCCGTCCTGCCTCCACTGGGAGGCCCTCTGGGTGTCCCACCCGCCATCACCCAGGACCGCTGAGAGGTGGCCGGTGGCCCGTCCCTCTGCCCCGACTCTCCCCCACTGCTGCCCTGGAGGCGAAGGGTCCCGGGCTCTGCCCTCTGAGCCGATCACAGCGTCCTGCAGCCGTTGCCAGGCGCAGGGTGGTGCTCAGGCCCCTGGGAATGCGTCAGCCTCCGAGGGAGCAGGCACAGTGGGTCCCGCCGGACGCCCGTGTCAGAGCCGCTGTGTCGGGCCTTCCGTGGGGTCGGGTCTCGGGCTTGGGACAGAGGAGCCCGTGGTGGGCCCTGTGGGTGTTCGCTGTGCTTAAAAGGACCCATGTAGCCAGGGGCTGGGACTTAGTTCGGCTCTGTGACTGGATAGGAGCCGCGGCCGAGAGGCAGGGGTCCTCTGGAGGGCGTTGGGTCCAGCCCCCGGCCTCCTGGCAGAGCGGGATGGAGCTCAGGTGGCGGCCCAGGTCCAGCCCACGCTGCCTCCTCCGAGCAGCGCGGGAAGTGACCGAGGACTGAGCCGGTTTCTTGCCTCTGTGACACGTGGCACCCAGAGTGTCAGGGGGTCCTGGGGTCCAGCGAGGACGTGCGCTTACGGGCGGTGTTCGTCACTGTCACCCTCGTGTGGCTGCACGCGGGGCTCTGCTCTGCTCTGCCCATCCTGCCGTGGGTGGGACGGTGGACACGCCGGCCGCCATCAGCATCCGGCTCGACCTGCCGCCGCCCGCGCCTTGCACAAGCGGCCTCGTCACGGCGTTGCCCAATCCGGGACCCGGATCTGCTGGGCGGCAGACGCAGCTTCCACCCCTGCTGTCCCCACGTGCTCCGCCCCCACCCTGGGGGCCCTGCCCTCCCCCAGGCACTGGGCTGGGCCAGGGGCAAGCCTTGGTCCCAGCTTCCGCAGGGGACCCTTCTCCCTGTGACACCGGGGGCTGGTTTTTCTCCTGTCCTCCGCTCAGCTCTTTGACGGGTGTCGTTCACGGGCATTTTCCGAGCAGGTGTCGTGCTGGGGAGACTCTTGAGTAGTGGACCCGTGGTTGGGGTGGGTAGGACAGCTGACCTTGGGACTGGAGGAGAGGCCTGTGGGGGTCCTGGGTTCCCCCAACACACTTGATCAGTCTTTCCTGTCTGGGGTGTGTTGGGACCCCTTCTCTTAGCTCCTCGGGCCCCCAGTCCCCTCTGTCACGGTCTGTCTGGCACTCTGGGCCGGGCTGGCCCCTCTCCTGCCTTTGCTAGTGCTGTCCCACCTCATGCCCCCTCTTGGCTGGTGGCCCCCACATGAGGCTCTCACTTCAGGGGCCCTCGACTCAGAAGAAGAGGGGGCTCCAGTGTACCTGCTGCTGAGGCATCCACCTGGCGGCCGCCCCGTCCTCAGCTCTGTGTAGGCGCCCCCCCCTCGCTGTGTAGAGCCAGGGCTGGGGGCCGCCAGGAGCACCCTGCTCTCCATGCTCCCCCTTACGTCTCCGTCCGCACCCCTCCCCACGCTGACGGACAGAAGGCATTCCCTGCGACCGTGCCTGGGGGAGGGTCCTCAGCCACGATTCTGGCGCCCACGGCCCACCACCCCGTGCTCCCTCCGGGGCCTGGCTGGTGCTGACGGAGCAGGAATGCCCATGACCCAGGGAGGTGGCACCTGCAGCGGGCAGTGTGGCAGGTCTGGCTTGTGGGGAGCGTGTGGCCCCCAGTGGGTGCATGCAGGGCGGTGCCGGCACCCCCTGTCGGGACCCTGATGCGTGGGGGTCTCTGTCTTTGAGGGTCCAGACCTGACCCTTGGCCTCGGTCTTGCCTGCCACTTTGCGGTGGCTCGGTCTCCCTGCCTCAGGCGCAGTGGACGTGGTTGTGGTTCCCGGTGTCACCAATGGGCACCGTGGGGAGAGAGGCCCAGCGTCCTGGGTGCAGCTGCTCTCTGCTCAGATGGGGAAACTGAGGCCCAGAGGGTTCCCCAGCCTCAGAGCCAGCGTGAGTTTCCTGCTTGGGGCTGCGACGGACACACATTTCCCTGGTCTCACTCTGGGGGGGCCAGTCCTGTCCTCCAGGCCCCCCTCTCTGCAGTGGGCAGGTGGATCTCACCTCCCACGGAGCTCTCTGCCATGCCCGGCCTGGGACCTCCCTGTCTGCCCACCCTGCTCCTGGCTCCCCACACCTGTCCCCCTCATCCCTCCCACCTTCTGGCTGGGGGAGGCGTTGCTTAGATGGGGTCTGGGGTGAATGGGCAAGCAGCCTCTTTGGAAACAGCTAGACTCCCAGGAGTCCGTGCTCAGGTCTCTTGGGGAGGGGGTGCCCTAGCGCCAGGCGGGGCCTGGGGCGGGGAGCAAGGGAATAGAAGAGCTGCCTTTTGGGGGGTGAGGTGACACGGAATGAGACCAAGACCCCTGGGACTTGAAGTGTGCCCCGCCCCTTCGTGCCCGTTGGTGTCAGGGTGTCCCCCGCTGCCCACCCCTCGTGTCTGGGGCCAGCTGGGCTGACCCAGGTCCTTGCACCCCTCACGTGCCAGCCTCGGAGCGAAGCCCTGAGCATTAACTACCGCCACCGGTCTATTCCGTGAGGACACCGAGGCCCAGCGAGGTGACGTTAATGTGCCCCTGGCACATACTCCCCTGGCGAGGAGCTGGGGTTCATGCCTGGTGGCCCCAGAGCCTGTGCGCTCAACCGGTGGGCGTCCTGCTGTCCCCACGGCCCGGCCCGAGGCCACACCGTCGCCCACCTGGCCTGCCTGTCCCTCATGCGGCTCATTTATTACACGGCTCCCCCGTTCCTGTTCCCGTGCCTTCCTCGCCTCCCGCCACGACCGCTGGGAGGGACCCAGCCTGTGTTTCCTTGTCGTGGAGTCGGTCCCTTGCCCTGCCCAGTGCGCTCTGGGCCCCGGGGGCCTGTGGCAGGGACAGGAAAGCAGGTCTGTCTCTGTCCACTCACAGGGTTTCTGCGTTTACAAGGCGTTTCTGTAGCCAGAAGGTCACTTCACTGCCAGGACAGGCTGGGGAGTGGGCACCGTTTTCATCCCCATCGCTCTGGTGAGAAACCGAGTCCAGAGAGGCAGGTGGACTTGGTTGGGGTTGGGGCCCAGCCCCTGACCGTCAGTCCGGTGCTGTGTGTGGCCCAGTCTGCGAGTTCGGGGTGTGTGTGTGTTCCCGATGTGCCAGGCAGTGTCTGATCCCAGAAGCGGGGCAGGGCACGGCCGGACGTCAGCCTTGGGGAGTGAGTGACAGGCCGGGTGCCCTGCGCTGTGGTGGGATGTGCAGACGGACACCTGGGACGCGGAGGCGGCTCTGTGTCCGGATCAGGAAGAAATCGGGCCACCCTCCTGGAGGAGGTGGCCGCCGAGCCTGGCTCTGCAGGGCGAGCAGGAGTTTGCCAGGCAGAGGCTGTCTGAGGGTGTGAGGGTAGGCAGTGCTTTTAGGCTGCCAGAGCCTGGAGGCCAAAGGGTGGGGCTTGTTTGGGGAACTGAAATAAGTCAAATCACACAGCCTTGAAGAAGGCCTCAGCAGCGGCCGAGGAGTTTGTTGGCCAAGGGGTGAGCAGGATGGGACTTAGTATTCTCCGGGTTCCGGACAGGTGCAGGGAGCCTTGGCGGACCGTCCTGGGGGGGCCTTGGGTTTGGGGGACGTGGGGATGCTGCAGAATAGGCCTCTGTCACAGCACTTCCGTGCCCAGCCAGAGCCCGGCTCGGAGGGTGACGGTTCGTGGAAGTGAGGGGGGCTGGGGGCTCACCTCCGGGGGCCGCCGTGGGGGAGGCCTGCCAGTCCCCGTCTGGTGCAGCTCCGGAAGCCAGGCTGTGGTTTGGGGGTGTCGCCGGCAGGGGCTACTTCCCCTCGCCCCCTGCAGAAGGGTGTTTCTGGGCCCTAATCCGCTCCGGTCCCTCGCAGGCCCCGGTGGCCTCACTCAGGTGCTCAGGAAGCCACAGGGAGGTGGGGGCTCCGCTCCTTGGCGTAGGGCTGGGCACTGCGGGTGGCCGGCACAGCCGGAGCCAAATTGGGCCAGGCAGCGGCTTCACCCAGCGAGGCCTCACTGGGCAGTGTGGACGGCCTGCTGAGTTCTGGGTCGGGAGCCTTTCCCCCTGGCCTCTGGCTACCTCCTCGGCGAGTCTGAGCGGGAAGCGACCTCCCCCTGGAGCAGTCAGGCCCAGAGAGGGTGAGGGGCAGAGCTGAGACTTGGGTCTGCTAAGAGTCGGCTCAGGGCTCTTGGCCCTGTCCTGCTTTACCCATGGCAGGTGGGGAGACTGAGGCAGGCGGGCTCCTTCCCTGCGTTGCGTGAGAGAGGCAGGAAATGCAGCAGGAGGCTTTTCCTGGTCGGTGTTTGGAGCTTGTGCTTGCTTGCTTGCCCTTCCCCAGGGCAGACGCCTCCCCCGCTGGAAACTGCCTGAGGGCAGGGCTGTCCCATGTCTGCCCCTCACCCCTACCTGGAGGCCAAGCAGGTACATGGGCTCGTCCTCACGCTGTGCACCCGTCCAGCCCAGCCCCAGGCCAGGTGGATGTGCGGGAGTGGGGGCCCCAGCCTGGGGGAGCGCCCCAGGCTGTCAGAATTGGGGTGGAAAGTGGCCTCTCTTGGCCACAGTTGCCAGGAAGCCGCCTTGGCGGAGAAGCTGCGACTGACTCAGAAACTCCGAGGTTCGTGTTTCCCAAAGAGCGTTCGTTGGGGAGTCAGTGCAAAGAGAATCCCATGAACCAAAAACGCCTGGGAGATAGTCAGCCGTGTTTAAGTCAACAGGTTTCTTGCCTGCAGGACTTGTCAGAGCCTTAATTTCCTCGTGTGCACAGGAAATCTTTAAAGGAGGGGGAGAATGTTGATTTGTATTGCCTGTGACCAGAGACTGTGTGGCTGTGTGCGTGTGGCTTCTCCGGCCCTGCTGTCGGACAGAGCACACACCTCAGGCAGTGCAGGCACGAGCCTTAGGAAGAGCCTGGGCCTTGGACGGGGGCAGGTCTGGGTTTGGATCCAAAAGCCAGGGGGCTTTGGACGGGTAGGTCAGGATCATCCCAGAGTCCGTTCTCCTGGCTGGAAGTAGAGTGAGAGCACCTGTACCCCCTACCCTGGGGAGTCAGGAGGGATGGCCTTGCCCCACAGCCCCCCCACAGGAGGTGGATGGCCGGGGCCACCAGCCTGACTGGTTTCTCTGTTTCTTTGTCCGGTTCAGAGGTTGCAGTGTGTCCCGAGGGCTGGGCGTTGAATTTTCTCTCCTGTCAACAGGCCCCAAGGGCTTGGGGTGGGGTCCAGGTGCCCAGCAGGGAGCTCTCTATGGCTTGGACCAATATCGCCACCTCCGCCTCACGCCAGGTGGCTCGACAGCCTCTCCCTCAAGGTCCCGCTGGACACCCATG
This sequence comes from Macroglossus sobrinus, assembly GCA_004027375.1. Lineage (NCBI taxonomy): Eukaryota > Metazoa > Chordata > Mammalia > Chiroptera > Pteropodidae > Macroglossus > Macroglossus sobrinus. The sequence goes on from PVKZ01003172.1 coordinate 53,242, forward strand.
GGGTGTCAGCCCGTGTTGCTGCTCATGGCCCCAGAAAGCAGTTCTGAGGTGCTGGAGCACTGCTGTCCCCACCCCCAGAGGCCGGGCCACCCCCAGGGCCTTGTGGAGGGCAGGGCGCCTTGACGCTGCCCACCCCCAGCGCTGTGGCTCCTGACGGGGTTGAGGCGGAGGGGAAGGGTCACATTCCGGGTCCACTCGGGTCCTTCACACTAGGTGCAGCCTCAGTGCTCGGCCTGTGTCACCCCCATTAAATCCCCTCCAAGTCCTTCGTGGTTCCTCAGGGTCAGACGTCATGGATTCGAGATTCATTTTTTTCTTCTTTGAAAAGATTTTAATGTATTTTTTATGTATTCACATATATACCAAACATGCTAGGAGCATGTCTGTCCATATTAATATTAAACTTATAGTGTCACTTTATCAATTAAATGCCTTATGTTGCCCTTTGCATTTTTCCACTAGTGTCTTTTTTACTTTATTTAAAAATTGCTTTGTTGAGATACAATTGACGTACAAAATCTGTGCGTATTTCATGTATAGAACTTAATAAGTTTGGAGATAAGTCTGTATCCACAATCGATGCCAATAACCTATCCATCGTCTCCAAAAGCTTCCTCTCACACTCTTTATTATTATTTTTGTGTTAAGAATGCATAAAATCTACCCTCTTAGAAACAATTTTAAGTATATAGTTCTTGTTAATTGTAGCTACTATGTATACAGATCTTTTTTTTCTATTAAGAACTTTTTAAAAATCGCACAAGCAATATTATGACAACAGAAACAAACTGAAAATGAAGAAGTGATTTGTGCACTCTGTCAAAACAGGTTTTGCTTTTTTTTCGTGTCTTGGTTTCGTTATCCATTCTAGGCATGTGGATTTTTCACAGATTGCCCTGTGACAGTAAGTTTCCACTGCTGCTCCTTTTTGACAGCTACATAATATTCCATTGTAAGGATGTAGCGGGAGTTACTTTACCAGCCTCTGACTGACAGGCGCATCGTTTTCAGTCTTTTGCTGTTACAATAATGTCGCAGTGCATAATCTACCTGTGTCATTTCCTACAGGTGAAAGTGTTTGTAGGGAAGATGACTTGACGCGGATTTGCTAGGTCAAAGGTATGCAGGTACATGAGTGACTTTGGTGGCTGAGACTTAATTGCCTTCCCCAGGGTTTGTGCTGAATCACACCCGTCAGGGGTGAATGTGAGTGCCGATATTGCCCAGCCTGGCCAACACAGACTCATGAAATGCTTTGCTCTTTGCCAGTCAGATGCATAAAAATGGTTTTCCATAATTTTAAAAAATTTGAATTGAATTTATTGGGGATCGTGACATTGGTTAATAAAATTATATAGGTTCCATAGTGGTTCTAATTTGTTTCTCCGATTATGGGCGAGGTTGTATGTTTAAGAGTCATTTGTATTGCCTTTCCGGGAGCTTTCTTTTCATACCCTTTACCCGTATTTCTATTGGGTCTTTTTTCTTTTTGATTTATAGGAGCTCTTTATATATGAGGGAGATGAACTCCTTGTGTTAAGAGTTGCAAACGTTTTCCTCATCTCTCACCTTTTGATTTTACTTCTGATAGTTCTTCCTGTGTGGTTTTAAAATGTAATTGAATTTATTAATCTTTTCATTATGGCTTTTAGGTTTTGTGTCAGGTGGGAAAAGACTTCACTACCCACTACAGCATTACATGGGAATTCTTCCGAGAGGGTCTCTGGCCCTCTCCGGCAGTCATCCTGCTATAAATGATGGATCCTGCTTGCTCTGCCTCCTCTGGCCTCTTTCACCAGGTGCCAGCCGTGCAGGAGTTAAGACTTGAACTTCCGGCCGTCTCGCCCCGGCCCGTGCAGTGGTTACTCTTCGTTACATCTGCCCACGGGTCTGTGACATGGGTCTTTTCTCCCGGACCTCCCACCCCCTATTTGTGCCTTGCTGTCACCACTGGGCCTGCCGTCTGGCTGGGCCGCGGAACCCTAGCATCCTGCAGCCCTGGGCAGGACTGGCATCATGTGAGGTCCCCGACGTCCAGCTGGATTTCCCCTTTCTGTTCTTTCCTTATCAAGGGGAAACGGTTCAGAAATGTGCTCATCGTGGACATGCAAGTGCTTCCCTCTTAGGAGGGGAGCCTAGTGAGGGAGGGGCAACAGTTAAAGGAATGAATTGCTAATGGTGAAATTTCAGACAAGAGTTGCGGGTGGGGGGCGGGGAATGCTGCTGTGCTTTCTAGTAGAGGCACCTGATTGGTTGGTTAAGCGCCTACTGTGTGCAGAGCCCTTGCAGACACCTGGGGGGCAGGTCTGTGCCTTCCGGGACCTTGTGCCTGGAGCGGCTTCCTTTTGGCACCTGGCCTGGGATTGGGCACACAGGGGGTCCTAGTGCATGCCCATGGAAGGAGTGAACGCGTGATTCTCACGGTGAACGAGTGGGTGAAGTCTTCTCAGGCAGTCACTGACCGTCATTAGAAAGGGCGTGGGTATATCAAACTGGATTTCTTAGCCCTGGCAGCTGGAGCCTTGGGGGCGAGGGGTGAATGGGGTATTTGAACTTTAAAGGAGAGCCTGCCTCAGGAAATGCTTGATCCAGACGAAGAGCAGAAGGGAGAATCTCAGGTACTAGAGTCCCTCCCTTCCTCCCTCCAGAATCAGCCCCCTGGGGCCAGGGGGCAACCTCCAGGCTGTCCCCTTCAGCTGTTCAGACCTTAGGTCTGACATAACTGCACCTTTGCAAGTGGGGAAACTGAGGCCTAGATCAGGCAAGGACTTGTCTGGGTTCCCAGAGCAGGGTGGTGGCGGTGTCGGGACTGGAACATGGGTCCCTGGGGGTTTGTAGTCGTCGGCCCTGGGGTACTGGGGGAGCAGTGCTGCTCAGGCTGTTGCTTTTGGCCGTCTGGAGGCTCTGCAGGCTGTCACCTGGAGGCAGGGAGGTGAAGCGCAGGCCCTGGGGGGCCCCGCCCCTTCGTGCTTCTGTCTCCAGTGTGGAGCCCATGGTTGTGCCACCCCAGCTGGGGCCCTGAGCCCTCCTGTGGGCTCGTTTGCCCTTCCGTCCATGCAGACGTGGCTCGTCTGCCATGGCAACCGGGGCCTCGCTCTCCCCGCAGCTTGGGTGTCAGACCCCGTCCACTGACGAGGAAAGCGAGGCCCAGAGTGTGAGGCATCTCTGTCACTCGTGTGGCCGAGTGGCCGAGGAGCTGGGGTTTGAACTGGGCCTCCTCCCTCCCGGGCTCACCTGGAGACAGGTGTGATGCAGCAGGTGCTTCCTGTGCTGAGGGAGACTCTTCTTCGTCTGTTTTCATCTCCTGCCCTCCTCTCTCAGCAGTTTGCTTTCCCCCACCTTTCTGCCTGCCTTGGTTTACCTATCTGTCTGTCCGTCTGTCTGTCTGTCCACCCGCCCTGCCCACCACACGCATTAGCCAGGGCCCAGGTGCCAGACACACCACAGACCCTGCCACTGTGGTTTGGTGAGGCAGGTGCTGGCCCTTTTGGCAGGAGTGTGGCGGGTGCCCCTGGGTCGGGGGACATGTGCCCAGGAGAGGAGAGTGTGGGGAGGGAGGCCTGCGGACTCTGGGGGACGGCGGAAGGAGGGGACTCGCAGGCCGGCGAGCCTGGCAGCCCTCGGCCCCTCGAGGTTTCCTGGCCCGTGCTGGGCAGAGCAGCCGCGGGGCGTCCCTCACGGGGCTCCGAGGCTCCAGAGAGGTGGCCTGAGTGGGAGGCTCCCCCAGCAAAGGGAAAGTGTCCCCGTGATGGAGCCCTCGGGTGGCCGGGGCGGCGAGTCTGTGCTCGTGGCATTGTGGCTGCAGCACGCTGGTGGCCCTGGTGGGCCCCGGGCCCCAGACAGAGGGGCCGAGTAGGGCTTCTCGGGCCTGCCTGCCCCACGCCCCACGTCCTACGGCCTCCACTTCCTCTTTCTGAGGCCACCAGGGCCCCAGGCCCTGAGCAGCCCCGGGCCTGCCGGAGCTGGGCCAGAGGAAGGCAGACAGGCTGGGGTTCCTGCCAGAGCCGCACGGTGAGGAAGTGGGTGCCCCATCTGTGTCTGTGAGAGCCGGGGGTGGGCTGGAGCTCCCCAGGGGGTGTGTGGGGGGGCGGGGGTGCTGCAGCACAGCGCGTTCCGCCGGGGAAGGGCTTCGAGGGGCCCCCGAAGGCCCCGGCCTGCGGTCGCAGTGTCAAGTCACGGCCCCCCGAGTCCCAGCCACGCTCCGGCTGAGGAAGCTGACGCCGGTGGTCGGTCTCAGTGGCGGTGAGAGACCACAGACCGTCGCGCCTGCTGGCGGGGGAGGGAGCTGGCGGTGCGTGGGGGCGGCTCAGAGGGCTTCCTGCCTCCTGCGGGGGAGACAAGCCTGCCGGGCCTGGCCCTGCGAGGCAGAGGGGGGACCTCGAGGGGGTCCACTTTGCCCCCCCTCCCCGCCCCCGCCTCCCTCTGTCCGAGATGTGATGGGCTCTGTGGCTGTCAGCGCTGTGGGGGTACTGGGCGGAGAGGTGGACAGCAAGGCCTGTGTCCCATCCCAGTGCCTTTGGCTAGCTGTGTGACCTCGGGGAAAGGGCGGGACCTCTCTGTGCCTTCCGTGCAACGGAAGCAGAGCGGTACTCACCTACGGGCAGGTGTGTGGATTTAAGGAGCCCACAGCACCTGGCATGCAGCACGTGCTCAATAGAATTGGTTTATGGCGACTTCCACCCACTCTGTCACAGGCCCGGGGGCGGTAGGGGGCTCAGGGCCCCCAGGATCTCTTGGGCAGTGGGGAGGTTGTTGCCTCTGGTACCTACTTCTCCCTAAGTGTGCCCCTGAGGTCCCTAGCTCTGCCCCCTGGAAGGAGAGAGGATGTGGGGGGCCCTGCCCCCAGCCCCCTGCATCCTTGGGCCTCCTGGTGCTCCAGATCCTCCCCTGGCCTGGCCGGGCCAGAGCCGTGGAGTTTGGGACACAGTGACAGCTGTGGGAGGGGGTTCCGCTTCCTGGCCCAGCCCCCTTCCAGAGGAAGTCTTAGGACTGGCCGTAGCTGCAGGGGCCACTCTCACCCCTGACTCTGGACCCATAGAGGGGCTGTGAGGGTGTCCTGGATTTGGGCCCAGCACGGACCTCGAAGCGCCCAGTGGCTTCCGCTGAAAAGGGCTCTGCTTGTCCCGTGAGAGTCAGATCTGGAGGAGGTTCGAGCTTCAGGCAGAGCTGGATCAAGGGGCTCAGGCGGGGGGTATTTCCAGGTCTCTTCCACCCCAGTGCTGCATACTGGCGTCATCCTCAGGTGGGCTGCCTCCTCGTGGTGGCTCAGGTGACTGCCAGCAGCTCGAGGCCACCAGCGAAGAGCACCCCTTTCCTGTGGGTCAGCAGAGGTCCTGGAGAAGAGTCTCAGGGTGGGGTGATTCTGGTCACATGTCCATCCTTAAACCAGCCACTGGGGCGTGGGGGAGACGGCCTGTGAGCCAGACCTGGGTCACGTGGCCCCGAACTAGGGACGGAGGGTGACAGAGAGTGAGGGGAGGACAAGCGCCCGGCACCAGCAGGACAGACCCTCCCCCAGCCAGATGCTTGGGGAGACCCCTCCTCTCTAAATTGGGGCTGCCTCCAACCTCCCATCCGCCCTTCACTCCTGAGTCGTGAGATGCCAGTGGCAGTGGGGGACCCTGGGACTAGAGCCCCTCTCAGCAAAGAGGCCTTGACTCTCCCCAGGGCCCCCCTGCCCTGGTGTCTCTGGACTACAGTGGGGATGAAGGGGGTGGGGGGGCAGGGCGCTTGGCAGGACTGAGGCAGGAATGACAGCGGGAAGGAGAGCTGGGGGCAGAGGGGACCACCCTGAATGGCGACGAGGCCCCTGTCACCGAGATGTGCAAGCCGAGGCCACAGGGTCCTTTGTGGGGACGTGGCAATGGGGTTCCTTCATCCAGGCCCTCTCTGCTGCCAGCGGGGTCGGTGACTGGCAGTGACTGGTGCTTGAATGGGGGGGTGAGGGGCTGGAGACCTTCCCTGGCAGAGGGTGGCCTCTGGGTCTCAGCGTGGGCCTTGCCCCCGGGGGCAGAGCTGGCCTGTGGAGTATCTATGACGGGGGTGTGTGTCCCAGGCCATCTCTCTGGGGCTGATAACTGCTTTCCTCCAGCCCTGCCTTGCCATGCTCCGCGTGTCCCGGGCGCTGGCGCCTGTGCCCAGTGCTGTGCATTGTCTCCGTCCCGCGGTTGCCCGGGAAGTGGCCTAATTAGATCTCCGTGGTGTTTACCAGGCCTGGGTTCCCACGCACCACGGCCGGTCAGTCTCTGCATGCCGGGCCCAGTGGGCCTTGTGTGCCGGGAAGGGCAGGCTGCTCCGGGGGTGAGTGTGAGCTTGAGTGTGAGTGTGTGAGTGTGAGTGTGTTTGCCTCAGGGATGGAGCAGCCGCAGGGAGTCTCCCGGCCCCCTTGGTGTGTGCGGTTTCCCAGCCTGGCTGTCCCTGGGTGCACCAGCTTTGGCACCAGGCCGGAGGGACGGGCAGTGCTGTGTGTGCTTAAGGCAGCCAGTTCGCCGGCCGCAGGGAGGAGATTGGTGCAGGGGCCTCAGCAGGACAGCGAGGCCGGGCAGGTCCGAGGAGAGCGGGGTGGGGGAGCTGGCAGAGCGGGGTTTAAGTCCCGGCCCTCCTGCCGCCCGGCTGTAGCTGCGCGGTCTCTGGCAAGCCACTCCACCTCTCCGGGCTCCGTCCGGCATCTGTGAAGTGGCTGCAGCACTTTGGCCTTGGCAGGCTGTGAAGATGACAGTGGACGTGGTTTTAGGGGTGTCCTGGATTGGGGGCTTCTCAGGGTAGGGACCTTATCTTGCTTTACAAACTCTTCAGCACAGGGCTGGGCCTCTATGGTTAGTACTTGGAAAATGCCTCTCCAGTTCCTTTAGAGGTTGTGAACTCATGGAGTGGACCACTCACATCTTTACATTAGCTGCCAGCATTTAAGAACTGGTGTTTCACGTAGCCATCAGATTTGCAGCTTGTCTGAGCACGTGGGCGGCCTGAGGCCGGCAGAGTTGCCCGGGTTAAACAGGTAGCAAGGCTTGTGGATACCTGCCCGGACTTGGAGGGCGAGAAGGAGGCAGGTCCCCTGGCAGACAGGCCCCCCTGCACCCCTGGAATGTGTGTTTTTTTTCCATTTTGATTCTGGGGTCTGTAGGACAGGAGCTCTTGCAGGAAACAGTGGCTGAGGTGGCCCCTGGATCCGAGGTGGCCCCAGGCTGTCACGGCCACAGGCGCTCGCTGGGTCTTCCCTGGGAAACTCAGCCCGGCCCCTCTGCCTGCAGGGGCTGTGGGTGCTTTCCTTCCCCGCTCCTGCAGTGGCCTTTTGTGCCCTTTGTGACTGCCCGAACATCCCCATCTCACTGCCTCCCTGTCCTCTGCCACCGGCCCAGTCCTGGTTCGAGTCCCCGAAGTAAGCCCGAAGGATGCCAGGAATGGGACTCCCCGTCCAGGGCTGGTCCCTTGATACCAGGTTCCTGCTGGGAATATGACAGCTGTCCCCAAGCCCTAGTGGCTGTGTCTAGGGATTGCCCAGTTTGGGGACTGGGCGCCCCAGGGGGAGAGAGCTAGCCTGGCACACGGGGGGTGCAGCGGGCCTGGTGTGCCGTAGCTGTGACTAACAGGCCCTTTTGGAATAAGGGAATGAGCAAGTGAATGGTGCTGGGGGACCAGGGAACCCCCCTGGGCTGAGCATCGTAAGCCTGGGGTCTTCTCCCACATTTGTCATAAAGGGTCCACTGTATTTTCTCTCCGAGGTTCAGTTCCTTTGAAATGCGGCTTGCAAATGTCTTAAATCCTTGTCAGCAAGCCCTCCTTAAAGAATGCAGCCTCATGCGGAAGCTTAACACGGATGCCGGGGTGGGGTGGGGGGGGGGGCCCGGCTGAAGCGTGTGTGGGAGTCTGAGACACGAGACTGACCGAACAGCCCTAAGTGAGTGTGCTCTTTACACGAGGCCCACTGGAGTGGAGGAAGCAAGCCTGCAAACGGACTCCACACACAGCCCCTAGCACTCGAAACGTGGCAGAAGGACTGAACTTTTCATTTCATTTTCATCGACTTAAATGTAATTTTAAAGAGCCTCAGGTGGCTGATACCTGACGGGAAACACGGGGGACCCGCTTTGGGACCTCGGGGCGTGCAGAGCTTCAGACGGGATCGAGGAGTGAGGTGCAGGTTCAGGCTGATAAAGCAGACGGGGTGCTGTGTGGCCCGGGCCCCCGATGCCAGCCCCCCACTTCCCCCCCCGACTCAGCCTGCCCACGACAATCTGGGTCTGCTTTGTGTCTCTGCAGAGCTGAGGAGCGCGGGGGCCTGGCCAGCCCAGCCGGGACGCAGAGGACGGTGCCGGCCCTGTGGTGACTGTGGTGTGTTGACCTGGCCGTGGAGCGGGCCGCCCCGGAGGCGTAGGCCCGGCGGGGAGGCCCTGGACGGGCCGATGCCCCCCGGGCCGCGGGGTCTCCTGCGAGGACTGCCGGGCGGCCGTGCCGTGGCGGGAGCATGCCGGCCAAGGGGCGCTACTTCCTCAACGAGGGCGAGGAGGGCCCGGACCACGGCGTGCTGTACGAGAAGTACCGCCTCACCAGCCAGCACGGGCCGCTGCTGCTCACGCTGCTGCTGGTGGCCGCGGCCGCCTGCATCGCCCTGGTCGTCATCGCCTTCGGCGGCGGGGTGAGTGGGGGCGGCTCAGGCTTCCCCGGGGTCCGGGGCTCGGCGCTGACGCCGGACAAACTCGCGAGGCATTGAGTTCCCACGTCTGTAAGGTGCTACGCTGGAGGAAGACAGGGTGTTAATTGTAATTTAATTTGGAAGGCCGGGGCGGTTTTAGATGTCACGTGCATGTGGCCAGCCTCACTTCTCTCCACAACGGGGTTTGGTTCTGCGGAGGGCCGGGGCGGGGCATGGCCCGCATGTTGTGGCCCAGCCTGCTGGCACCATGGCGGGGGTGTCAGGAAGCCATCCCGGCACCGCCCCTAGGGGAGCCTGGCTGTGGCCTCAGCATCCTCCCCCGTTCTGCCCTCCAGACAGACCCCACCGACCGATGATGTCAGCTCTGGCATGGCCTTGCCCGGCCGCAGCCGCTACGTACACACGTGTGGCCGCTGAGCACTTGAGATGCGGCGGGTGTGGCCGAGGAACTGGTTTTTAATTTCAGTTGGTGCACGTTTAGTTTTGACTGACCACGTGTGGCTGGTGGCTCCTGACGGGACAGGGAGCCCCAGGGTGCTGATGGGTGGTGGTGTGAAGCGGCTGGGACGCAGCAGGCGCTACGCCGGTGGTGCATTGTCTCTGTGGGCATAACCCCCAGGACGCTGGTTATGGCATTCAGCAAACAGTTATTATTGAGGACCTACTGTGTGCGGGCCCCCAGACTGGCCTCTCTGCTCATGCAGGTTTGGGGGCCACCGGGGGACACTAGATGCTGTCCCAGCGGCGAGCCGCCTTTCCTGCAACCCCTGGTGTCACGCCCCTGCACCTTTGCTCCAGCTTTCCCCGTCAGGGTCACCTTTGTCACCGTTCTCTGAGTCGGGAGCAGTGGCCTCTCCTGCAGGAGACTTGCCACAGCTTTGCTCTCCTGTGTCTGGACTGGACCCTGCTGGGGTGCACTGAGCACTCCGGGGTCCCGGGCTGACCCGAGGTTGGCTGGGTGGGGGGGTGAGAGCATGGCAGGGCTGGGCTGTGAAGGGGACCGGGGAGAGGGGTTGGTGCAGGCAGCCGCAGCAGGGACGACAGTACGCAGCAAGCCTGAAGGTAAGGGAGGGAGCATGGAGAGGCCTCAGCTCTGACTGGTCAGGGCGGGCTGGTCAGGCTAACCTGGCAGGCTTCCTGGAGGAGGCGGCAACCCCCCTGAGGAAAGCCGGTGGCATTTCTGAATATGTCTCCCTCGCCCAGGATCCCTCCAGACACAAGGCTGTGCTGGGGACGGCGTTCTTGACGCTCCTCGTGTTCGTGGCTCTCTACGTGCTGGTGTACATGGGGTGCCTTGTCCGGCGGTGGCTCTGGGCCTCGGCGCTGCTCACCTGGGCCTGCCTTGTGACGCTGGGCTACGTGCTGGTGTTCGACTCCTGGACGAACGCGGCCTGCGCGTGGGAGCAGGTAACCCCGGCGTCCCAGGGGGCCGGATGCCACCAGCCGGCCGTGCCCTCAGGCCCCCGGAGATGGGGGTCTGCATTTGGAGTGTGGGGCACGGCTCTGTCCCCCTCCCGTGGCCGTGGGTCTGTGACTCGGGACGGCCCCGGGCTGCTCTTGTCCTCTTGGTTCTCAGCGATGTCTGGCGTGGCGTTTCCGGGCGGGCCCTCACGCCTGCGGCTCAGACGGGCAGAAGGGCACGAACCGACCCATGTGCCGGCAGAGGCTGGGGGTCCGTCCTGGAGGACTGCCGGAGGGTGGTCATGTCCCTGTCACTCTCAGCTGGGCCTTCCTCTGCTGTTTCATTTCCGGCAGGCTGTCCCCCAGGATGGGGTGGACATGGCCCCAGTGCTCCCCACCAGCCTACCACCCCAGCTAAAAGGGAGAGCTCATTCTCAACCAGCTAGAGTTGTGCAGCCTGGCCTGGGTCACGGGCCCGGGCCCGGCCCCGGGCGGTTACTCTCGCCAGGCCGTGGCACCCTCTGACTGGTGGGCCTGGGTCTTTGGACATTCCTGGGGCAGGGGTGGGGTGAGGCTCAGGGCAGCCAGGCCAGCTAGAAGCTCAGGGTGGGGGCGCTGTTCCCGAGGGGGCAGGGGCGGGGCTGGTGGAGAGCAGGGCCGGCTCTGAGCGGGCGGCGGGTGGGGCTGCGGCAGGTGAGGGGGCCCCGCCTCCCACTTCTGGCACCTGCCAGACCTGTGGGCGAGAGCCGGGCATGGCGGCAGCAGTGCGGGCTGCCTGGGCCGTGCCCAGGGTCTGGGGAGGCTCGACCTTGGCCCCAGCTCCTTAGTGTATGTCTGTTGCCGCATCTTGCCATGCAGGGGTGTGGGGTGGGGGGGCTTCCTGAGGGTGCGGGGTGACCAAGACTTGCTGTGGGGTCTCGGGATCCAGGATCCAGGGCTTGGCAGCCCCCAGGAGAGGAGAGGCTGCGGGCCTGAGGCCAGCGCAGTCTGGGGCTGTGTGCTGGGCGGGGTGACGGGTGGCAGGGCCCGAACCCCGAACCCCGCTGCGTTCTGCCCGCAGGTGCCTTTCTTCCTGTTCGTGGTCTTCGTGGTGTACACGCTCCTGCCCTTCAGCATGCGGGGGGCCGTCGCCGCGGGCGCCGTCTCCAGCGCCTCCCACCTGCTGGTGCTCGGCGCCCTGGCTGGCGTCTTCGCCCAGCCCAGCACGCGGGCGGGGCTGCAGGTGAGGGGCGTGTGGCGGTGGCTGGGGCCTCGGGGTGGGGTGCGGGTTGGTCAGGCCTGTGGGGCCGAGTTCATCCCGAGGCTTCGCGGCTGTGTGCGCAGACGGACGGCCCCACGGACAGGCTGTGCCGTGGAGCCAGACCCCCGGGCGGGAAGCTGGCGGCCTTTGCCATCCTGGCCTTCGGTGCCCTCGAGGCTCAGCCCCTCCATTGGGGTCCCTTTGCCCCACCCCGAGGCCTCACCCGTGCAGCCCTGTCCTCACAGGGCTGGGGGCGCGCCCGGCACCCTGACTCCCGTCTTTCTGTCGAGTGAGCGAAGCTTATTCTCAGTGGCGGCTGCACGTGGTCTCCTCCGACTGGGCCCGGTGTCAGCTCCACGTGGCGGGGGCCGGGGCTCTGGGCAGCCAGGGGACACCGTGCTTTGTGTGACAGTCACCGGCGCTGCCCTAGGACTCTGGGCTCTGTGCGGTGCTGCACGGCTGCCCCCCCAGAAACGGCTGCTCCCCTGGTGTTTGGGGCCCGAGGCCTTGGCACCAGGCCATGCCGTTGGGTCCTGGCTCTGCGGTCACATGACTTTCTAGGTGGCTGGTGCCTTCTTGGGCCTCCGTCTCCCTGCTGGCCCCAGGGAGGGTGCCGCCTGCGTCAGGGGGAGGTCAGGGAATGGGCGGCGGGGATGGGGGACACCGCCCGCCGCCAGCGCTGAGCCTGCCTCCACCCGCCCCCAGCTGCTGGCCAACGCGGCCGTGTTCCTGTGCGGGAACCTCACGGGCGCCTTCCACAAGCATCAGATGCAGGACGCCTCCCGCGACCTCTTCACCTACACGGTGAAGTGCATCCAGATCCGCCGCAAGCTGCGCATCGAGAAGCGCCAGCAGGTGCGGCGCGCGCCTCCTCCGAGAAGCGCCCCCGGGTTGGGCGTCCGCCCCCCGCCGTCCCCCAGGCCCCACGCCCCGCATCCTGTCTCTGTGGGATGTCACACTCTCGTCGAGCAGCGTGTGCCTGGGGGTGCATGGCCGGGCACCCATGCAGGCCTCACCCCGGGGGGCGGCCGGGGACACGGGAGGGCGTGTGCTGGGCTGGCATGGTGGCCGGCAGCGCAGGGCGGAGGGCGGAGGGCGGAGGAAACAGGCCGGGTCGGCCGAGCCTGGGGCCTGACGCCGCCTGGCCCGTGCCCCCCGCTGCCCAGGAGAACCTGCTCCTGTCCGTGCTGCCCGCCCACATCTCCATGGGCATGAAGCTGACCATCATCGAGCGGCTCAAGGAGCGCGGGGACCGCCGCTGTGTCCCCGACAATAACTTCCACAGCCTCTACGTCAAGCGGCACCAGAACGTCAGGTGGGCGGCCGGCGTCTCCCGGGGGGCCTAGGCAAGCGCCCCCCCCCCCCGCCCTCCTGTCGGCAGGCCCAGCCCCAGCCCACACAGGGGTCGGCGAGAGGGAAACCCAGGCTCCTGGCTGGGCCGGTCTCCCCAGTTGCTTCCCCGGAGGGTGGGATCGATCCGGGAGGTGCTGGAGGAGCCCCCACAGTCGTATGGCGGATGGGAAGGAAGGGGGCCTTTCAGATGATTCCCAAAGGGGCCGAGGCCCCCAGAGGAGGCGAGAGCCCCCAGGGCTTGGTGACGGCTGGGCCCGACACTCGTCTTTAGCTGATCGGGAGGGCTGCGGGGTCTCACCTGCTCTCGCACGAGCTCGAGTGAGCGCCACCTGGTCCTCCGCCTGGAGGCCGAGCCTCACGCCCGCGGCTGCCTCCGTCCGGGCCGTGGACGGTCCAGAGCTCGCAGCCCTGCAGCCGGGAGAGCCAGTGCAGGCTGCAGCGCTGGCTCTCCAGCCTCGGTTGGCTCCCCTGTGGACCGGGGGTCCCACGGGGCAGAGGGCGGGCTGGGCGTGCGGGAGGGTGGCTGTGCCTCTTGGCTGGAGGGAGCGTGGAGTCGCGTCTTGCCAGAGAATTTAGTCCTGAAGTCTGTGCAGAGGTGAAAACCCAGACGTGAGCAGAACCGTTCTGAGGTGCTGTCCGCCGCGGTGGGTCTGGGGTGCGAAGGCCCCTCGTGCTCTGGGGTCGGCTTTAACGCAAAGCCCCTGCACTTCGTCTCTGTGGCCGGGGTGCTGTGCTCGCCCATCCCTGTGGGGGCTGCGGAGGGCAGCAGGAGGGCCTGGGGCTCTGGAAGGTCCCCGTGCTCCTGCAGCCCCCTCTCCCAGCGAGCCGGCTCTGACCCGCTCGCTGCCCCCTGCCCACCGCCCCCAGCATCCTCTACGCGGACATCGTGGGCTTCACACGGCTGGCCAGCGACTGCTCCCCCAAAGAGCTGGTGGTGATGCTGAATGAGCTCTTCGGCAAGTTCGACCAGATCGCGAAGGTGAGCCAGCCGCCCGGCCTCCCGCTGATGACGTGGCTGAACGGTGACCTGTATCTGGTGCTGCCACTCCCGTCAGGCCCCTGTGCCCTGCGGGGCCCGGCAGGGGCAGCGGGCGCACACTCAGATGGCTTCAGGGGAGGAGGGTGGCGTAAAGGGACTGCTCAGAAAGTCACGGCAGATACAAGGACCTGGAGTTGGCGGCGGGGGGGGGGGGCTCCTGCCTGTCACTCATGCTGGGACATCGGCCCCAGGCCTGGTGGGCATGGGAGGCAGCAGGTGCTAGACCTGGAAACAGGGTACCTTGGTTCCCAGAGGGTAGCCAGACGTTGGGGACCCTGCGGGACGGAGCTGGGGTGTCAGCGCCCCAGTCCCTGGCCTCCCTTCCCCCTGGAAGCCAGAGGGCAAGGCTGCCGGCCGAGGCCTTCCCGAGGGGTGGGGTGGGGGCGGAACTGGAGCCTGCACGTAACTCCTTCGTGTTCCCCAGCACCCCGCCCCCAGGCCTTGGTACGTGTGGCCGCCATGGCCGACGGCTTGTGATGGGGGGCGGGGTCTAGTGGGCACAGAGCCTCCCCAGATGGAACCTCAGCCCACCTGGGCCTCCCTTCCTCCGCTGTGGGCATTTTCCTGTGTGATCCCATCGTCTCTCCTCACCCCATCTTTCTGCCCTGCCCCCAAACCCCGCAGCCCCGTGTCACAGCCATCTCTTGGCTTACCTTGACACCTGCTGACCCCTTAGCGTGTGGCATCTGCCGCCTCTCTGTCTTTATCTCTGTTCTCGTTGACTGCTTGGCTGACTCAAGCAGCTTTCTGGCCCCGGGGCCTTTGCACGTGCTGCTTTGTTCTTCGGCCTGGAATGCTGTTCCTCCAGACCCTGCTGCGGCTCGGCTCGCTCCCTCTGCTCCTCCAGGTCTTTGCTGGAATGTCATCTTCTCCCAGGGGCCTTCTCTGGTCTCCTGGGCGCCTCCTCTGCCCACCTACGCGTCGCTTCCCTCCTGGGTGCTGACCAGCCTTGTTAGTCTAGCCGGGTGTCCCGCTCCGCCACCGGTGTGTGGGCTCCGGGCCTGTAGGGAGTTTTGTCGGCTGCGTTCACGGCCGTGTCCGGCGCCAGGGCAGGGCGGGCGCTCTCCGTGCTCGCATGGCGTGGATGAACGAAGCAGAGGGCCTTCTCCAGGGGCCCCCAGATGGCCCCCCTCAGCGCTGCTGGTCTTCTCACTGGTGCTTGGGCGTCCTCCTGGGGGGCCCCATGTCCCCTGTCCTGCTTGCTGTCAGCTCCAGAAGCAGCCAGCGGTGGCTGGGACCCCAGGGGGCAGGCCCTGGCCTAGTTCACCCTGGGGGAGCATGGGAGGTGACTGGCCTGCGTGACCCCGTGCCCCCGGGCGACCCCTCACCCCCGGGTGACCAGGCCTTTTCCCCGTCCTGCAGGCCAACGAGTGTATGCGGATCAAGATCCTGGGTGACTGCTACTACTGCGTGTCGGGCTTGCCGGTGTCCCTGCCCACTCACGCCCGGAACTGCGTGAAGATGGGGCTGGACATCTGCGAGGCCATCAAGTAGGTGCCACGGACAGGTGTGGGTGCGGGGACCCGTCCCCGCGATGGATGTGTGTGTGGGGGGGAATGCATTGTTCCCCTCTCGCAGAGGAGGAAACTGAGTTTCGAGGGGAGGGTGGCGTGCCTGGGGCCCTCAGCCGTCTACACCCCCCGCACTGGGACCCCGAGGCCCAGAGTGTCAGAGGCTCAGAGCTGGGGGGCGGGAGGGTGGGGCAGCTGGGCTCCCCTCTTCTATGGGGAGTCTCAGCAGCAGCAGGAGGCACTCGCAGGCCTGGGGGTGACGCTGAGGCTTCATCTGCCTCCTGTTCCCCATGAAGACCCTAGAGTCGGGGGGGCCGGCCCTCGGAGCTGCAGGGAGGCCCCCGTGCTCGTGGGCTGGGCCCCACCGGCCCCTGTTGCGGCCAGCGGGGCTCGCTGGGCTGCCTGAGGCCGCAGGTCCTGGTGGACGCCTGGGTCCAGCACATCCTTCCTCCTGGACTCTCACTAGAAACGGCAGAAATGCTGGACAGGGTTGGGGTCCGGGCCCCAGCTGGGCCTGGCCCGTGTGCATGGAGGTCGTGCCGGCCCCTCTACCTGGCTTGGACCACGGCGGGCTCTGTCCCCTCCTGGGCCTGTCGGTGGACGGGTGGTGCCGGCCGTTCCCTGAGCCTGCACCCTTTTACTAAGGGGACCTGCAGGCCCTGCTCGTGTCCAGGGTGCCCTGCTGGGGGGTCTCAGCCTGGGCTCCTTGTGTTGATTGGTGCTAGGACCCCAGGGTTTTCGTGCCCCAGAGGGGGCCCCCAAAGGCTGGCCCCTCTGTTCTTTGTCTCTATTGGGTTTGGGGTGGTGCCTGAGCCCCCTCTACAGACCCCGCAGTCTTCTCAAACCCATCCGGGCTGGGGAGACACCCGGTGACAGAATCTAAGGCCTTCTCCATGAGCCACAGTGACCAATGACACCTGGAATTCCTTATCCTCCCGGCCTTGGAGCTTGGGACAGGCCATGTTCATTTGCATACTCCCAGGGACGGGGCGCTCAGCTCCTGCCACGGTGCCAGCACTGTCGGGCTGAGAATGTGGCTCCTGTGAGCCGGGCCTGCCCTGCTCCACAGCCCGGCCCACGCCCCTCGCTCTGCCCCCACCCCATGCCCGGGGCCTCCGGCAGCCCTGGGGCCACGGCCCCTCCAGCAGCCCTGGCTGGCCGGGTGACCAGGCGGCTGCGCCCCAGGCAGGTGCGGGAGGCCACGGGCGTGGACATCAGCATGCGTGTGGGCATCCACTCCGGGAACGTGCTGTGCGGTGTCATCGGCCTGCGCAAGTGGCAGTACGACGTGTGGTCCCACGACGTGTCCCTCGCCAACCGGATGGAGGCGGCCGGCGTCCCCGGGTGAGGCTCGGCCGCAGAGCGCGGGGTCAGGGGCCGGGGGCCGACTCTGGGTGGCGGGCGGGTCAGATGGTGACCTGGCAGCGGGGGCGGCCATCCCAGGCGCTGCTGCTCGGTCTGACGCGGCCCCCACCCCCGGGTCCCCCCAGCCGGGTGCACATCACGGAGGCGACGCTGAGCCACCTGGACAAGGCCTACGAGGTGGAGGAGGGGCACGGCCAGCAGCGGGACGCCTACCTGAGGGAGATGAACATCCGCACGTACCTGGTCATCGACCCCCGGGTCCGAGGGCTTGGGCCCGGCGAGGGGGGTGGGGGGGCGCACGCCCAGGGGAGGCCCGTGCAGGGCTGTGGTGGGGGGCAGTGAGCTCCCCGTCGCCGGGTGCATTCTGGGTCCCGGGTCCCGGCTGCTCCTCCGTGCTCCCTCCCACGGGACGGGAATGCCCGTGCCGGCCGCACGAGGGGACGCGGCCACCCTGTGAGGGGCGCTGAGCACAGCTGCGTGTGACTGTCACTCTCCCGGGCGGGACAGGGCCCCACTCTGGGGCCACTGCTCCAGCCTGGCCCCGGCCCCGGGCACTGCCGAGCCAGCTGCTTTGTCACCGCTTCTCCTCGGGCCAGACGGGCCCCTGCAGACGGGGACCACGGGGCAGGGGTGGGACCGGCGTGTCTGTGTCTCCCCGCAGAGCCAGCAGCCGCCGCCGCCCAGCCAGCACCTGCCCAAGCCCAAGGGGGAGGCCGCCCTGAAGATGCGGGCGTCCGTGCGCATGACCCGCTACCTCGAGTCCTGGGGTGCCGCCCGGCCCTTCGCCCACCTCAACCACCGCGAGAGCCTGAGCAGCGGCGGCACCCCTGTGCCCAACGGCCGGCGGCCCAAGGTGGGATGGGGCAGGCGGGGCCTGCGAGGGGGCGGGAGAGCCCGAGCTGGATGGTGCTTCCGCCAGGCCAGGCCCCTGCCCCATGCACTCCCCGAACCCTAACCCCCTGTGTCCCCGCCCCCCACATCCCTCCCTCCTGCGTCCCCGCCTCCCGTGTCCCTCCCCCCTGCGTCCCCGCCCCCGTCCCTCCCTCCTGTGGCCCTGCCTCCCACGTCCCCGCCTCCCACGTCCCCGCCTCCTACGTGCCTCCCCACTGGGGTGTGCAGGCGTGTGGGGAATGCTCCTGGGGGCTGCGATGTCCCCATCCCCCTCTGTCCCCCAGACCGGGTTCAGTCTGGGTCTGGGACGCCTGCAGCTGGGGCAGTGTCCAGCACCCTCTCCTTCTGGACGACGATGGCCTTTTCTTCTCCCTTCCAGGTCATCCCCCTGCGGCGCCACCGGACGCCTGACAGGTAGGCGCACTGTCCTCTGTCCCCGTCAAGCTGTGACCTTCCCAGCCACATTCTGCCCTAGTCACCTCCTCCAGGCAGGCTGCCCTGACCAGCCTCGGCCAAGGAGGGCTGCTGTGCGAGGCCCTGTGCTGACCATGGAGCTTGCCGTGGCTTGGGTCCGTGTTTGTAGGAACCAGAATTTGACAACGATCGAGTACCGGTGGCGTGTCCGCCCGGCAGCGGGGCCACCGGGGTTAGTGGGGCTGGTCCGAGGGGCACTGGGGGCCTAGAGGAAGGGCCTTGGACCGGGGCTGGGGCTCTGCCCCCCAGTTTCCTGCCGGGCTGCTGGCTGGGGGCGGTGATGCTGGGCCTCTCCACCATCCTGTCCCTCCACCATCCCGTACGGGGCCCTCGGCCTCCCGCAGGCCCCTGGGAGCCCCACTTGACGAGTCATCTCGTCTACACCCCTGCCTCTGCCAAGGAGAGGTGGGCCCACGGGCGACACATTCGGGGGTGTGTGGACGTGGCCACGGGCAACGCATTCGGGGTGTCCGGTTCTAGGAGCGCGTCCCCGAAGGGGCGGTCCGAGGATGACTCGTACGACGACGAGATGCTGTCGGCCATCGAGGGCCTCAGCTCCACCAGGTGGGCCGCCTGCCTCTGCGCACCCCCCTCGCCGGCCAGACCCCTCTGTGCCCTCGAGGCCCCCGGGGGCCCCGCTCCAGCTGTGTCTGTGGTACCTCCTCCCCGCATGAGGCTCCTGAGCTCCTGGCGCCCCCACCCCCCCATCCCCCCATCCCCCCATCTCACCGCCCGCGCCCCCGCAGGCCCTGCTGCTCCAAGTCTGACGACTTTTACACCTTCGGGTCCATCTTCCTGGAGAAGGGCTTTGAGTGCGAGGTGAGGGCCCTGAGCCGTTACAGGGGTGCGGGCTCCAAGGCCTGGGGTGGGGTGGGGTGGGGGACACAGGCCAGGGCAGCTGCACGTGGGCTCTGTGTGGCGGGGTGCAGGGGACTGGCCCCAGCTGGCCGCCGGGTGGGGTGGGGGCTCCATCTGCCGGCCTCGCCCCATACTGGGGTTCCCCTCCCATCGCCTGTGTGAGTTTGGGAGACCATGGTCCCTTCAGAAGCCAGAGCCTCAGCGGATAAGGGCTGGCACAGTCTCAGGCGGACGGTGTCAGCCTCATCCTTGGGGACAAGCCCAAGCGTATTACCTGCATTGAGGGGACCTGACCGGCCGTGCCTTTGTGCCCGCGGTCACCTCACTGTTGGCGAGTTTACGGGGTGCCTGCTGCGTTCGGGCAGCGTGCTGGGCACACACGTTATGTCACTTAACCCTCACTCGGCGGCCGGGCCGGGCGCCCTCCCCCGTGTCACAGAACGAGTTCTCAGTGCGTCTGTCAGGGGGGGGAGGGCCCTGGTGCGGGGACCTCTGTCCTACCTGGCCCTCCAGGGCTGGGTGCGGGGGAGGGGGCGTCCTCCAGGTGGGGCTCCTGGGGTGGGGGTTCCCTGGGTGGGCAGCCTGGGGTCCGGAGGCTGACATGGTCACCCGGAAGCGTACCTGGCGGGATGCAGGACTTGCTTGCTCGTTCGCACTTGGGCCCGGGCAGGTGGCTGTGCTGTGTTAGGCAGGCGGCATGGGGTCCCCTGCTGGCTGCCTGCCTGGGACTCAGGCCCCGCCTTACTGCCCCGTTTGGGGTGGGGACACACCCACCGCAGCCCCCGACCCCGAGGCAGCAGCCCTGGAGCTCAGGGTTCCTGTCTGCGCACTCGGACACCTTGGAAGGAAAGTGGGAGACCTGGGCGTGTGGGGGAGGGGAGGGTATCGCCTCCAAACAGAGGGGCAAAGTGGGAACAAGTGACTTATTTTTCATTCACGATGATGTCCCATCGCAGGGAGCTCAGGGCGGGTGTGAGACTTGTTTCTAAGGTGATTAATGGGAGCCAGGGTGGGCCGAGGGGTGGGGGGTCAGGTCGGATGGCCCGGCCGCCCCTCATGGCCTGTGTCGCCCCTAGTACCGCCTGGCGCCCATCCCCCGGGCCCGCCACTACTTCGCCTGTGCCAGCCTCGTCTTCCTCTGCATCCTGCTCGTCCACGTCCTGCTCATGCCCAGGTCAGGCGGGGGTGGGCAGGGTGGTCAGCCACTGGGGTCAGCCTGGGGGTGGGGCTGCTCGGAGTTCTGTGACCTTAGACCTTGGGGTCCCTGGGAGTCAGCAGGTGGCCTGCGCACCTGCAGTTGCCAGCTCAGTGTTCTGGTTTTGATCGAGTGCGCGTGGTCCCGTCAGCCACAGGCCTGCTCACGCCCGGGTGCCTCTCACCTGCAAAGCCACCTGTTACCTGCGTGGCCCCGCAGGCCCTTCCCTGTGTGACCCTCCCTGAGGTGCTTGGAATGGCAGAGGGACAGGGTCCCGAAGCCCTCAGGCCCCTCCCCGGCAGCTGTGGGCACGGAGGCTGGGAGCGGGGAGGGCCACCACCATGCCCGCTTCTGCCTCGAGGGTGCTGGGGTGGGGGAGTGACGGGGCAGGCAGGGGTGGGGGCGAGGGGAGGGAGGCAGGTGGGCTCTCAGGTGGTTCTGGAAGGGCGGGCAGGCGGGCCGTGGAGGTTCAGGATGTGCTTGGCAAGGCAGACCAGGGGACACAGCTGTGTGGCACTTCTGGGCCGGACCCGGTGCTGAGGCTGCACGGTCCCTCGTTCGTCACTCGCCTCGCCCGGGTGGGGGCAGGGAGGCGGCTGGACCACGGCGTTCGAAGGCCCCTGCCCCGTGTGGAGCCACGGCTCGGGAGGGGGCAGCAGCTGACGTGCGCCCGTGACTTGGGGTGCTGGGAGGGTGGGGGAGCACGGTGCAGCTTAGCCCTGCACAGGTGGTCCCCCAGAACTCAGGTTCGTCCCCTCCTCTCCAGGACGGCGGCTCTGGGGGTGTCCTTTGGGCTGGTGGCCTGCGTGCTGGGGCTGGTGCTGGGGCTGTGCTTTGCCGACGAGTTCCTGGTGAGTGGGGGTGCGCCGACTGGGTGCCCGTGCGGGCCCCACGGGGGTCGGGGCTGTGGAGGTGTGAGCCCCCTGCCCTGGGGACCCTCCCTGCGGAGCTTTACCCGTCGGAGCCCCTGCCCCTCAGGCCTTGAGGACTGTCACTGAGTGCTCCCCGGGCGTCTCCCAAGGGTTCCCCTTCCCCAGGCCTGCTCTGTCCCCAAGCGGCCGTGGCTGTCACAGCCCCAAGAGTGGCAGTGTCCCTTCTTTCTGTGCTGGGCACAGAGCCCACCCTTCTCCGTGGCCAGGCTCCCGGCGGCTCTGGTCTGCGGGCCCCGGGGCTGTGGGCTGCCCTGGCCAGGGCCTCCAGCGGGCTCCCCTCCTCGCCCGGGGCTGGCGCTGGGTGACTCGTCCCTGTGGCTCCACAGAGGTGCTGTCCAGCCTGGGGGACACTCCGGTCCGTCTCCGAGAGGGTGGAGACGCACCCCCTGCTGCGGCTGACCCTGGCCGTCCTCACCGTCGGCAGCCTGCTCACCATCGCCATCGTCAACCTGGTGGGTTCCGGGGCGGGGGCGGGTCCCGGCAAGGCCCCCACACCGGGCACGCTTCCTGGGGCGGGGGTCTTTGATGCTGGGAACCTGCAGATCCTAGCCTCCTCTTAGCTTGCCGCCTGCAAGCTGCAGCTGGTGTAAACCCCCTGCAAAGTCCTCGGCTGGCCCCGGGAGCAGCTCACCGGTTCTCAGAGGCGGGCTCGCGGCCCCCAGAGGGCTCACAGGCCGGCTGCACCGTGTCCTCAATGCCCCAACCTTTCTTCTCGGCCCCTCCGAGACTCAGTTTCCTCTCTGGGGACGAGCCGTCCTGGGTGCCAGCTGGGAGGACACTTGGGCCCGTCTCTTGGGCTGCATTCACATGCTCAATGCTCAGGCAGCGCTGTCCTTGCTGGTCCCCCCAGTTCCCACCCCTAGAGCCAGGGGCTCCCCTCCTCCACGCCTCCCCCCACTCTGGGCTCTGTGACTGCCTCCCTCAGCGTCCCCTGGGGAGAAGGGGCTCGTTGGGAATGCTGATCCCAGCTTCTCCCCGCCCCGTGTCGGCCTCGTGCTCTGCGGGGGTGGGGGGGAGTGCGTGCGTCTGCTGAACCCTTCCCACTGTGAAGTGATGGCTGCCGTGGGGAGTGGGCCACCGCTGGGCCTGGTGGGAGAAGCGTGATGCTGGCTCCTCCAGACCAGCCCGCCTGCTGGGCCCCGGTGGGTCCCGGGGTCCCTGGCCCCTGGGCCCCCTCACTGGACCTGTCTTCTCTGCAGCCACTGTTGCCTTCACCGGTCCCGGGGCCACCTGCTGGGAACGAGAGCGGCCTGAGCGCCCCCCGCGGTGGGGAGGGGACCCCGTGCGAGCTCCTGCAGGTGCGTGTGCCGGGCCTCGCGTGGCCACTCCCGAGCAGCGGGGACAGTCAAAGCCACCGATTCCTAGGGCCTGAGCCCCCGCTGTGGTAGGGCCAAGCCCGGCCTCTCCCAGGAGTGGGGGGCGGGGAAGCAGAGCCCACGGGGGCCATGCTGGCCGTGGTTGGGGACTCACTTGGCCCAGGAGTGGGGGACACCCTGTGCTGGCCTGTGCGTCCCAGCCGCTTGCTCTGCGGCAGGCCCGTTGAGACCCCCATTTCTCTGGTGAGGTCGCGGGCTGAGGGGTCGGCTGTGTTGCCCGCTGCATGGCCCCAGGCAGCCGATGTCAGAAGGAGCACCTTGCCCGACAGCGATGCAGGCTGTAGGACTTGGGGAGGCGGTGGATTTTGAGTTGCTCTGGAGAAGGCAGAAAGGGTGCGAGATGGGGCAGGCGTGGCCTGGGGACACTGCTGTCCTCACAGGACAGGGACGGGGTGGGGAGCTGGGAGGCAAAGCCAGCAGCAGATTGGACCCAGCTCAGGGCGGGGCGTGGGTGCTGGGTGGGGGGCGGCGGGGGAGGGCTGGGTCTTTGCTCTGGGGGCAGTGGGGAGCCACAGTGTGATCTCGAGCGGGACAGGGTGGCCGTTGAGGCGTGCACACACTGCTGCCCTGATCTCTGTCACGTGGGTTTGTTTTCATTACACTTTTTCCTTTAAATGAGTTCGCTGACCGTGAGCGGAAATAAAATTACAGTAAAAATGCCCAGCGCTGCAAAGCTTGAGATCTCGTTGCTTATTATTAAGGGGTCAGGAAGGCAGGAGGGTGATGCTGAAGACACACTGGGTCCTCACGGGGTCCCCGAGGCGTTAAAGGCGTCCCTCCCTCCGGTGACGGCGGGCCCGGGAGGCGTCTCCGGGAGACGGGGGATGGTGGGGTGACCCGCACCCCCGTCTCTGCAGTATTACACCTGCAGCTGCATTCTGGCCTTTGTGGCCTGTTCTGTCTTCCTGCGGATGAGCCTGGAGCTGAAAGTCGTGCTGTTGACCGTGGCCTTGGTGGCCTACCTGGTGCTCTTCAACGTGTCCCTGTGCTCGCGGTGGGACTGCTGTGACAGCCTGGGCAACCTCACCAAGACCGACGACACCCTCAGGTGGGGCCCAGCTCCCCGCCGGGGCCCGCTCCCTCCTGCCCGCCCTGCCCGCGGCCCGTTGTGACAGTGTGGCTTTGTGTGGGTGGCCGTGCAAAGCCGGGGCTTCGGGCTCGCGGCCGGTCTGGGCTGGACAGCTGCGGGCGAGCTGCGTGCTTTCCGCTGCACAGAAGTGGGGTGACGGCCCCCCACAAGTCTGCAGCTCTCAGTGCTGAGAGTGACTCGTGGGCAGGTCCCCCGGGGGACACCCCTGGTCTCACGGGGCCACCTGGTGGTCCTGTTTCTAGGCCAGTCCAGGGGTGGGGAAGAGGCAGCTTCAGTTCCCTGCCTCCAGCAGTGCCCCGGCCCCTCGGGTTCTGGGCGGAACAGCTGTCTCTGGCCTGGTCCAGGACGGGCGGTGACCCTGTGGCGTGCGAGGGGCTGGTGTGTGCTCGCTTCTGGGTCTCGGGGCCCCCGTGGACTGAGAAGAGGGGCTGGGCTCCCCTGGAACTAAGAGGCTGGCCTGTGGGCACCCCGAGCACAGCCACTCCTGTACCCACAAACTCCTGCCAATGTCCCTGCCCTGGACGCGGCCAGGAGCCGGGCTGCCTCCGCTGGTCCCACGGCTGCTGGGGGCTCTTCCTTCCCTCTGCCACGGCTGGTCCTTGTCACCCACGTGTGAGCTTGGACGTCACCTCCGTGAGGCCTCCCCCACCTCCCAGCCAACCTCTGCCCTGCACCCCCTTTTCTTTACAACCTGGGGCTGTCTTGTGTGCTGTGCTCACGAGAACACGAGCGCTGGGGACAGCGATGGCCTCCGTCTTGGTGGCTCTTCCCTGGGTGGCACCGAGAGCCTGGGGGCTCGGTGGGGGCTGGGAACGAGCCCTGCCCCCCGCTTCGTGTCCCACAGCCCCTCGGTCTGTTCGTGGAGGGATCTGAAGACCATGATCTGCTTCTACCTGGTTCTGTTTTACGCCACGCTCGTCATGCTCTGCAGACAGGTGAGGCCGGGGAAGGCCCCCTGCACCCTAGCCCAGGGCAGCCCCTGCCCTCGTTCCCTGCTGGGAGAGGGGGCGGGGTGGGGCCCGGCTGCCCCAGGGGGAGCCGCGCACAGCCAACGGGGGGTTCCCGGGGGGCCCTGGTCCTGTCTCCCCGCGTCGCCTTCCCTGGGGCCCGGGTGGCATGCGTTCCCGCGGCCGACCGGGTGGGGGTCCCGCGTGGGCCCCCGGCCACGCTGCCCACGCCGAGCCCGGGCCCCTGGCGCCCCTGCCGTCCGCAGATCGATTACTACTGCCGCCTGGACTGTCTGTGGAAAAACAAGTTCAAGAAGGAGCGCGAGGAGTTCGAGACCATGGAGAACGTGAACCGCCTGCTCCTGGAGAACGTGCTGCCGGCCCACGTGGCCGCCCACTTCATCGGCGACAAGTTGAACGAGGTGCGGTGGTCGGTCGGCCGCCCGCGGGGGGCAGGGGCGAGGCCGGGTGCCCTCCGGCACGGGGATACTTTTAAGCGACAGGTTGCTTTCCCGGCTGGCTTCCCCACGCGCCCCGGAGACGGCGTGTGCCCTCGGCTGTGGGGCGCAGGCCCCGGGGCCAGAGACCTGGGCAACGCGAACCCCGCTGCCCTGGGCCTCGGTTCCCCTCTGTGAGGTGGGGTCACCGCCACCTGCCTGGTGGGCTGGCCGCGCCCATCAGCTTTAGGTGTTTGTAACCCAGATAGAGACGCGTGTGTTTGCACCAGTTCCGGGCTGCAGTGTCACGGCTGGGGGACAGGCTGGGAGTGGGGGGCCGGCTCCCGATGGCCGCTTCTCCCCGGGGGGTTCTCAGCCTCAGGACATCGGGTGTTTCAGGGCGAAAGGCCCCCTGACCCTCCCAGACCGAGGGATTCAGGGTCTCCTGTGTCCACAGCCAGGCTGTGGACCACCGCGCCCCGCTTCCCGTCCCGACCGAGGCCGGCCGGGTGACACAGGCCCCGCTGTCCCCCCTGCCCCCCAGGACTGGTACCATCAGTCCTACGACTGCGTCTCTGTCATGTTCGCGTCCGTGCCGGACTTCAAGGTCTTCTACACGGAGTGCGACGTCAACAAGGAGGGGCTGGAGTGCCTGCGGCTGCTCAACGAGATCATCGCCGACTTCGACGAGGTCCGGCCCCCCACCCCCTGCTTCCGGGGCAGGGCAGGGGCGGGCGAGGGCACGGCCTGATGCCACGCGCCACGGCTCCCGCGGAGGGGGCGCAGACTCTGCACTAGTTCTAGAACGCCCGGATCTGCCCTTTGCATAGCTCTGTTCACGGGTGCCTGGGTGGCCACGGTCTCTGGGTCCCCCCGTAGGGCAGCCTGAGGCCCAGCCCCGCCTCGTCTGCGCTTGGCCGGGAGGTGGAGCAGGTAGCGGACATCCCTGTGATGGTTCCGCAGAGCCGCGTACTTAGCCGGCACGAGACCCGGCCAGAATGGAAGGGACGAGGGAGATGGGGTGTCAGGGAAGGAGGACAGGAGGAGGGGCCAGGGAGAGAAGGCCCCTGTGCTCAGGTGGGAGCTCAGCCACCCCGTGGGTCAGGAGTTGGGGGACCCCACACGGTCGCGGGGCCTGGGGCCGGCCCGGCTGCAGCCGCGTGCGACGCCCCTGCCTCCCTGTCCTGCAGCTGCTGCTGAAGCCCAAGTTCAGCAGCGTGGAGAAGATCAAGACCATCGGCAGCACCTACATGGCGGCTGCCGGGCTCAGCGTGCCCTCGGGGCACGAGAACCAGGTACTCAGCCCGGCTGCTGGCCTCCCGTCCCATCCCCACGAGGCAGAATGCAACACAGCAGTCCCCAGACCTGTCACCTTAACGGGCACCCCCAGGCCACCCTGTGGGGCTCCGCCCATGTGGGGCCGGTCAGGGTCCCGGGCGTCCGCCCCCAGCCGGGCGGGACGGGCCGTGCCCCGCCACGGCCCTGTGCACAGCGCCCTGTCCTGCAGGACCTGGAGCGGCGGCACGCCCACGTGGGCATCGCGGTGGACTTCAGCACGGCCCTCATGAGCAAGCTGGACGGCATCAACAGGCACTCCTTCAACTCCTTCCGCCTCCGCGTGGGTGAGCGTGGGGGGGGCCCTGTGTGCCCCGGCCCCTGCCCGGGCCCCTGCCCGGGCCCCTGCCCGGGCCCCTGCCCGCCTGCCCCGGCCGCCCGCCCGCCCGCCCCGCGCCCGGCCTGGCTAGAGAGCCCTCTCTGACCGTCGTAGGACCCCAGCGATGTGGGCAGTTATTTCCTTGCATGTCACAGGGAGTTTAGCTTTCAAAGTTTTAAGAAAAATGCAGAATCCAAATCACCGGTTGTAAGTAGGTGAGCCGAGTCCACTGAGAACAAAGACAAGTGGCAGGCTCCCGCAGTCACTGCTCGCTGAAGGGGGCAGCGCCCAGCACCCGCTGCCCTCTGGGATTCCAGGGCTGCTGGGCAGGCGACCCAGACGTCGCCCGAGAGCTCTGGGGGAGCCTTTCCCACACCCCAGGCACGGCCTCCGCCCCAGACGTCCCTGCGGCGGCTGTCAGGGCTTCCCGGGGTCGCGGGGGGCGTCGTGTGGCTCTGCCCCGTGCTCTGCCAACCGCGTGCGTCACCCTCAGGTATAAACCACGGGCCGGTGATCGCGGGCGTGATCGGGGCGCGGAAACCTCAGTACGACATCTGGGGGAACACGGTGAACGTCGCCAGCCGCATGGAGAGCACTGGAGAGCTCGGGAAAATCCAGGTGAGACCCCACCTGGGGTCACCGTGACCACGGAGGGCAGGGCTTCCCGGGGTGAGGGGTGTCCAGCCGTCGAGTGCCCCCAGGGCCAGCACACGTGCGTGTGGCTCGGGGGCGACCCCCACCCGCCCCCGCCCCGCGGTGTCCCTCCTGCGCCTGAGACCGCGGCCTCCGTTCCTCTCCAGGTGACGGAGGAGACGAGCGCCATCCTCCAGGGCCTGGGCTATTCCTGCGAGTGCCGCGGGCTCATCAATGTCAAGGGCAAAGGTGAACTGAGGACCTACTTTGTCTGCACAGACTCGGGCAAGTTTCAGGGGCCGGGGCTGAACTGAGGCCGCTGGTGCGGCAGAATGTGCCGGAAGCCGCTGGAAGCCGGCCCCACGCCAGCCACGGAGGCCGCCCGGGCTTCGGCCACCGCCACCTCCCGTCAGTGGCCTCCTCGGGTGTGAGGATTTCTTGGACATGTGCACTGGACACTGGGTCGAGGTGCCTGGTGCCCGCCCACACCTGGGCCCCCGGAACCCCGTGCTGCAGCCTCCGCACGGCACAGGGGGTGAGGGGTGTACCAGGCATTTCGGTCCTGGTCCCATGGGCGCTGTGGTCTCGGAGTGTGACCCAGCAGCCCTCAGGGCCCGTGAGCTGCACACGTGAGGCCTGTCTGTTCGAGGTAGAGGACTGACAAGCTGCCAACCCCAGCGGACCAGCTCTGGGAGCCGGCATCGCTCTCGCAGGCGTTCCGTTCCGGTGGGCAGAGTTGGGACGGGTTCCGGATCTAGAAAAGGTTTCTACCAGGAGGGAGAGAAAGTGGAGGGGACACTTGTTACTTTCGCCATCTCTGGCACGTGTTTGTTTTAAATGGACACGCTGTTGATGGAGGTTTTGTCCTTTTCAATGATTGAAGACACTAGGCGCGTCTCTTCGCTCCCGTGACTTGCCCGTTTCGCCGCTGGCACGCAGGCGGGGCCCTGTCCGGTGCCGGCTTGCTGTGGGGACGGAGCTCTGGGAGGCAGCTCGCACTCGGGCGCCCTGGTGTCTGCATTCTGAGGCTGGGCTCCTGAAGAGCAGAGCCTGGGAATGAAGGTGCAGCCGCCCCCAGCCCCCCGGGGCTCCATGTGCACTCTCGAGGCGGCCCCTGCAGGCTTCGAGCCCGTGTCATTCCCATGTGGAAAGGAAGGGATGCAGTGTGGACGGGACTCGGCGCTGCTCTCCTTTCTCCAGTCCTCGTAGCTGACTGCAGAGCTTCCGAACCCGGAGCGTGCGCTCAGCCAAGCAGTGCGCGGGCCCCCTGCCCGGGAAGCCAGCGCTGGTGTCACTGGGCTGCACAGAACGTGGCCAAGGCCCGTGCAACGCCGGGTCTGAGACGGTGTCCCCCGGCTCCGACTCTGGAAGAATCCAGAGGCGCGAGCCTGGGTTCCGAGCGGGGGAAAGGGCCAAACCGGCCGTTCCACGCGCTGACCCGCCCCACAGCCTCCTCTCCAGTGTCCCCAGGCTTCTGATGGGCACGTGTCGCTAAGTACCAGGGACCCTTAGCTAGAAGTTGTCCACGAGCCCCCTGAAGTGACACAATCCTGTGTGTAGGCGGCTTCAGACAGGGTGACGGCATCCAGGTCTGCCTGGGGCCGAGGGGCTGGGGTGAGGGGCCGCCGTAGTTGTGGGGCGTGGTATGGCCTGACACCAGCCCCGCTGTTCACTGGTGCCATCTCCTGTTGTGGGGCTTATTCTATTCTAAGGTGCCGGGAGGGCCAGGGGCACCTCTGATGGGCTGCGTGTGACGGGAACAGCGTGAATGGATTCTAAGAACTTGCTGTACGTACGAATCTCATGGCAGAGACCCTGCTGAGGGCAGCAGGCCTCACCTGCCTGCCGCCTTCACCGCGAGACGTCAGGTGAAGGGCTGGTGCGGTGAGCGCGGGCCTGGCGTCCACGCGCACTGTGGGGCCGCCCTGTGAGGCCAGGCCCGCGCTCACGGCGCAGGCACGTGGCGGGCGCCGCTGGGCCGGGCAGATGCCCACTCTTGCAGGAAACACGTGTTTTTTTTCTCCTGGCAGTGAAAACCCCAGTCGGGAGTTCAAAGGTTAACTGGTCACCACTCGTGTAGTTTTCCGTCCTGTCAGCGCACTGTGCTCGGATGACGAGCCGGTCTTGTGTGCGCCGTTCGGACTGCGTGCGGTGTGTAAACGGACCGTGACAACCACCTGCAGCTGTTCTGTAACTGTCTTCTAGTGACCGGGTCCTTTCTCACGGGCACCCTTTGTTCTGTGACAGGACACGTCGCTTTTCCTAACACCGAGCTGCTCTGCGGTCAGGAATTCACGTAAAGGTTTCTACGAAGCCGGTCTCACCGACTGGTGAAATCAGGGCCGTGGCTGTCCGGTTCACCCACCGAGACGCTTCCTGACGGGAGGCCGTGGCCACGGGCTGGGTGCTCACCGCAGGCGGTGGCAGCAGCGGGCTCGGAGGGGCTCGGGGTCATTCTGTGTGCTGAGTATTTATAGCCCTCTAGCGTCGGTTTCAAAATGTTATGTTTCACTTTTATAAAGTCCCAGGGTTTCTACTTTGTTTAGCTTTTCATATATTAAATTAAGTCTGGGAAACCTGCATGTGTTTCAAAGTGTCTGGGCTGTCACTGTCTTCTCCGGCCCTCAGGGCGTCGCCGACAGACCTCCAGCTTAGCAGCTGACGGCTGCGAGGTCGCGGCAGCGCCATCACTGCCGCCAGGGCCTCTGCCCGGCTCTGCTCACTTCCTCTCTCAGCTCGGGACGCTGCGGGTCAGAGCCACGTCCCCCCTCGCAAGGGCTCCTTTTCAAATAAATCATCAGTGTCAAATCTGGTAAGTCAGGAGCTATTTAGGGATAATCGTTTTTAATAGGGAGTGTGGCAAATGTGGAACACCAAGGGATTTTTCAATTATTTGGAGGACCTGCTTCCTCTAACGGATGGCTATGAGCTTTTATCACTTCTGATTCAGTCCAAGAAAAGGCTAAGGGGTAACTCAGCGGATATGCACAGTCCAGCTCACAGTCCCGGGTTCAGCTTTATTACCTAACAGAAGTCCAAAAGTAATTGTTCCAAAGTTTAATTAAAAACACAATTTACAAATATTTAATATCTTCTGAAAAGCATTTCCAAGGTAAGCATGAAAAGAATATATACACACTATGTACTCAAATACCAGTGAGCTTCAAGTCCCATGCGGGCCACACTCAGCAGCATCAGTCTTGTGAGGTACTTCAAAATCTGAAAGACAGACACTGCATTCAGCATTTTTCTGCCGTGACAGTCCTTCTAGAGCACACATGACAAGGCTAAAGACTAGGTGTGTCAGGTTATTGCAGCTTTTATCGCCAATGCGTGGACCTTTTATTCTTTAGACAAAATGGAAAGAAAACCAAGTTTACATATTAACACACGGAGGCTAAACCTTCCCCGTGTTGCCTGAAGGGCGAGGACTGACGTGCTGGTCCCCGGGCCCGCCCCCACCCCCCTGGAGACACAGGGCGCGCACCTTCTGTCAAGTCCACCAGGCTGCTTTCTACGATGGGGGAGGGGACGGACACCCCCATGGCTTTTCGCACTCCATATATGCTTACGATGTCTCCTGGAGTTACTTGCTGGGCGAGTTCTTTAAGATTATTGGTCACTTGTTCAGCTAGAGGGAAAGAAAAGACAGTTCTAGGTATTAAAGAATCACAAGACTATTGAAAGTGAAACGGCTGTCCCCTAGCTAGCGTCACGCCAGGGCTGTCGCCACGTACCGAGATGCATCTCCCTGTACGAGGGCCCCAGCAGGCAGATGGTGTTGGGCGGGGGTCTGGTGCTCAGCCGCTCGTTCTGCGCCTCCTGGAGCTCCCGGAGCAGCCGGGTGGTCTCGTCCAGCTTCCTCTGGAACACCTCCGCTTCTGCGGGGAGACAAAGCCACACTGAGGCACACTGGCGTGCCCGGTACACCGCGGCTCTGCTGTTTACCCGTCAGTCTTCTCAAAGGACTGGCCCCCTCACGGGACATCGACGCCACAGACGTGCCTCCCCGCTCCCGGAGGCGAGGCTGCGAACCCGTCCTCACGGAGCGCAGGCCTGGCAGGAGAGACTCACCTTCAGAGTCAAAAACTTCCGCTGGGGCACCGAAGTTCGCGACTGCTTCCAGCGCCGTGAGCCTGTCCCGAGTCCGGGAGTCCAGCTGCCCCCCCGGGTCCGCGTCTGTCATCTGCTGACAAGAAGGGGCCAGAACGATCTCAGCTTGCCGAACCCCAGCAGCAGCAGCGTGAGAAACCAGTAAGATAGCTGTGTTTACAGGCCGAGTTATCCCCATTTATTTTGGAGTTTTAAGTCTGATACTTATTAAAAACGTCCTCCCAGAATATTTTTTAAAATGCCGTTCCCAAATCCTGGCAAAAAAGGTCCATAAATCCGCAGTTCTCTGTGATCTAGGATGTGTCTGATGTAATCAGCATCATCTGTCTCACGAGGCCACAACTCTACGATGAAAGGGGCGAGTGCCTGGTGACTGCCCGCGCCGTGAAGGGCTCCTGGGGATTACGCCCAGGCCTCATGCTGCCGAGGCTCACGGCGATGTCGGCCCCCGCCCAGTCCCTAGTGTCCCTTAGTGGGTCTTGTACGGAAGATACGTCCCGGGTCTCCTCCAGGCCCCCAGCCAGGCCGTCAGTGTTACATGGGAGGAACAAAATCTGAAAAAGGGTGGAGTCTTATTTTTAGAATCATAAGACTCAGAGTTTCCATAACCTCAACACTGCTTTTTAGGAAAAGATGAGCCCAGATGACAGCTCCCTGAGAGCGGCCACTCCGCCTGCACCCCGGCACGCTGCACACCCAGCTCCATCTGCCCGGCCCCCGACTCCTTGCCCGCCACGCGGGCCACACTGGGGCGAAGCCCACTCGCTGTGCCGACGGCCTGCGCTCCAGCTGGGCCCTCAGCCTCTGTCCTCACTTCCTCCCGCTCCCCTGCTGGCTCCTCCGCCCTCAGAAATGACCCGTGTGTGAACATCACCCCCCTGCAGCTGCCTTCACCCCCTCTCACACCTGCAGGTGTGCCTCAGCTCCCAGCTCACTGAAGCGCTCCTCCCTACCCTGTCACTGAAATGGCTCTCATCACAAACGACACTCACTTGTCTCTAGCGCCTGCCACGGCGGACGTCCTCCCTGTGTGTCCTCCCCACACCCCGCGGTTCCCCACATTAACTACAGGTCTCCTCCACGGTTCCATCCTTCAGTGCCTCCCAGACTGTTCTCTCTGATGACAACCAACGCCTGCCTGCACCTGACAACCCCCAGACCGCACGCCACCGCCCGGGCCTCAGAGCTCCAGACATACCGCCCCCACACACCTGCAGCCAAGTGCCATTTCTGTCCTTGTCCCAGCCCTGCTCTTCTCCTGGACTTCCGCTATGAGCTAGTAAGATCGTCCACCTCAGGTACCAGGTCCCGTCAGTTTTAGCTCTGCCGTGTCCCTCTTCCTATTGTCATGCGGGGCTATTTTTTTTTTTTTTTTTGCGGAGAGACAAGTCCCACAGCTTGTCACCTGTCCCTCCTCTCCAGTCTCTCTCTCCTACACATTTTAGCATAAGGTCCCATCTTCTGGGATAAAATCGCAACTTCTCGGCACTGCAGTAAGACTCAACATTCGGTCCTGTTCCCCAGGTACCCGTGGTCACCCACTTTCTGGGCACGCTGTCAGCTCCAGGACATGGCACGTGTAGTCCTGCCCACTTTAGAACTGGGAGAACGCTTCATCGTTCCAGCAGCCCCGCTGTGAGGGTCCCCTCGGCCAACCTGCATTCCCACGTGCATTCCCACGTGCCCACGCCCCCTTGTCTGCCCCAGGAGCCGCAACTCCGCACCCCACAGGCAAAACCAGTCCTTTCCTCTCAGGAAGTAACTCAAGTATTTTTCTTTTAGACTAAAGCTGTTATCATTCAGGCCTTTTAGCTTGTTCTCCATTTAAATACTTTCAGAAAATAAAATCACCTCCATTTCTTTTGCCGTGTCAAGTGTCCTAGTCTGGCCTTCATCTTCAGGTGACGGCTGGAAGGATAAAAAAACATTTTTTATGGAAAGATATAGAAAAAGGCAAATACCAAGTAAATAAAAAACAGCAAGTTTCATAGCAAGAGAAAATAAATAAAATTATGAATTATTGGAAGTTTTTAAAACCCAAAATGAATTACATGTAATTACAAGCATCTTGAGATTATTTTGTGAGTCAAGAATACCTACTACTAGTGACTTCAAGGTGGATAACTCTATGCCTCATTAAAAAGCTACATGTGTTTAAGAAGGTATTTCGCAAACGGCATAATTTCCAAAATAAATGGAGTCTGTTTTGAACAACAGGTAAACGGGAGTACAATGTTCTCGATAGCAGACAATTACTGTGAATATCCAAATGTTAGAGACCCTGAGAGCTCCCGTACTCCCCGCCTTCGGGAGACTTGCACACACGTAAACAAATGTATCATGTATCATGCGCACGCTGGTATCTTTTTTTGAAAGGGCAAATCATGATTTAACAGTCCCAATTTTTACAAATTATAAACAATGTATCCATCTATCACTTTTCTCATTTCTAGGACAAATTCTGAGAACTGCTGAATCAAAGGACACAGAAACTAAATTTAAAATGTACTGCCATATCAATCCAATGAAAGCTGTTCAATTTCAGTTCAAGACTTAATTAACTCAGATTAAGTGATGGGGAAGGGCATAGTAAAAATATTTTTGGATTGATATAAAACAGTATTTTTAGGTCACGTGAAGAAAGCAATTCTCGTGCTAAGACAGACAGCAGCTCTTTCATTCAGCCTTAGGTGCTGACTCAACTTTGCTGACAGGTCACCTGCATACTGGCCACCATAGCGACAGGGGACAGGGGACAAGGCAACTATGGTCACAGCCACCAGAAAGCTATGACTCCCAAGAGCGACAGGGCTCCTCCGGCCAGGGCTGCAAGGACATTCTGGAGGTCAACTTCCTTTTCCATCAGAAGGAACATTTTTGATTCTAATCCCTGAACACAGTCTCTAAATTATTCCGGGCTATGAGCTGTGTCCCACGAAACTGGGAAGAGAGGACAGGCATGAAGAGAAGCAGCAACGAGGATGCCTCTCCTTTTCTGAGGCTCCACCACGGCTACTGCCGAATGATAAAGAAAAGGACTTTTTCTCTCGTTTCACTCAATCGGTTTCAAGCCAGGGAGCGAGCCTTGCCCTTTCTGTTGGACACAGATCACCAGCCGAATCTGAGCTGCAAACCACATTTCTGATTCGTATTTTCCCAAGATTAGGAGATAATGACAGTGCCCTGGCCCGCACAGATCCCGGTGCCCGCATTACTAGTTTCCGTTCATTGTCCTCCACCCATGGTCTCCGCCCGGGCTGGGCTGACTTTTCAGGGGAATGGACTTCAGCTGTCACGCCGGTTAATCCCATGGTTTCATAACACCAATGACTAATGCTCGGGAGCCACTAAAAGTTTAAGAAGTTATCCTGTTTTTTTTCAGAAGCAGTCTTACCGTCTCTGACTCTTGCAGGGTTCTAGAATGCCCTCCTTTGGTTAAAACATCCAGCAAACTATCTGCCATGACATACGGGTAATCTTGGCACGTGGCTAAAAACTCATGGATGCTGAAAGAGAGCGTGGGCAAATGATTTCCACATGAATATTCTCCACTGGCTTGATCTTCCTGTGGTAGCCAACCGTTTTTATGAGATGCCCTTAATTCACACACCACGATGTAAAATGTTCCGTCTTGGCACAACACTGTATTCACATATTTACCCGTGATAAGTTTATCTTCACGAGAGAAGGAAACAGTACTGAGAAAACAGGGCAATGAAATGCTTCTGGGGAGATAAAGACACATAAGATCTCGGTGACGAAGCCCCCTCCCACATCGGAACCCCGAGCTCAGTCTGTGGGGGCCCCTGCTCCTCCAATCCACTTCCTCCCCAAGGTGCTTTGATTCACCTCCTGACTCGCATATACGCTAAGCCTGAGTTTGGACCCCGTCCTTTGGACGCACACATGTACACTGATATTTTAGAAAACTGTGGCACGTGGTGCTACTGACGCACTGGTGCCTCACCTGAAATCGCTCGGAAGGTCGGGGTCTTCACCGTAGGTCGAGTAGATTAAGTCCGAGTCGTCCTTGCTGATGTTGGCGAACGTCGAGTCGTAGTGCGGCGCGTACGAGCTGTAGGGCCCGTAGTTCAGGTACAACACTGGGGGCGAAAACGACACGCGACAATACTCTCCTGCATCTCGTGTGCCGGTCTGCGCTTCGCCTTAGAGGACACGTCCCTTTAAGTCCCTCTGACCTCGCTGCTCCACTGACTGCCACGCAGCCTAAGGCAGACCTCTTCCCCCGGGCACTTGTCAAGTCAGCACTCGAGTGACTTTTTTCCCCACAAAGGGCGGGGAGAGGGAAAAAGGGAATGGAACTCATTTTGAACACCAATACCCCATCTTTCAGTTTCTTGTGAAGTTCATCAACAAGCTCATTAAACGCGCACGAACACCGCCAAGAGCGAGTGACTAAGACGCGTGGCACTCGCTTCTGTCCCTCCTCTCCGAGCGCGGGGAGCAGCACGAGGACTCCGCGGGCGCCTCACCTGGCGTCACTTTGTTCCTCTTGTCCTCCTTGAAGCCCTGCAGCGTGTTCACGCCGGACTGCAGCCGCCCGGTCGTCATGCCCAGCCGCACCGGGCAGTAGCCGGGTTCTGAAACACAAGAGCGGGCGCGGTGGCGGGGGCTCACGTGGTGACGAGCGAGCGGCGCTCCGCAGGGCGCTGGCTTCACGCACTCGGCTTCGCGCCGCCTACGTGACTGGGACAGGGTGGGCCAGCCCTGACTGGACGCAGCTTTAATGTAAAACCTCTGAGCTCAGAAGGACAGGCACGTGGCCAGGACCCAAACCTGGTCCTTTTCATTCCACTCTGCTTCCTGGAGTTCTTTATCCTCATCTTACATTTTGCTTAAAAAGAAAAGATTTGGAACTTGGACCTTTCAAGGATATGATGGAAGCAGACCCGCAGAAGGTTAGTGAAGCAGTGAGTACGGGGGACCCCGATCAGACCCCGGGGACTCGCACTGGGGGTCAGCTGCTGTCTGCGAGAGGCGCGCTCTCAGCAGGGAGGGCAGCCCCCCGAGCCGGGAACGGACCCGTGACGACGCTGGGGGACGCGAAGCCAGCGAGGAGCCGGGCAGGACGGTGCCAGAAGAAAGCAGGGTCCCCAACAACGTCCCAGAGAAACGGCCTTCTCTCCCGAGTCAGCCCAGATTTGGGCCGTGACCCCAGGAAACGGGGGCTGCCGCGGTGAGCGGGGTGACCAAGCGCTCATGAGAGACTACACACATCTCCGTTTGGACCTCCTCCCCTTCCCAGTAGGCAGTCGCGGGGCTGGGGTCCTCATGGGCACTGGCTCTTCCGTCCGTGGCTGGGACGTGAACGGGGCACCATCCGCTTGGACTGCGGACTGCCCGGCCTCCGCGGGCAGCTGAGTCCGATGTGGCCACGTGCGCCTACAGGGGCTAACCGCCCGGGACAGCGACCAAGGGCAGAGAGCAGCCCCTCCCCGGCACGGAGGAAGGGCAGTTAGGAAGGGTGGCTGAGTCACATCAGCCGCCCTCCTAGCACGAAGTCTCACCACAGCCCTACGAGGGGGAGCGATGGGTCCGGTCCCGTGGCCTATTCTCTGGCCCAAGCCCATGTGAATTTGTACTGTGAGTAGTTCACAAAAAAGCAAAAAATGGGTGTTCGCTTTGAAAGCACAGCTGCAGTTCCTTTGCTTCTCAGGGACTCCTCCAGCATTTCGAGAGTGGAATGCCATCTTGGAGGACGTGAACGGGCTCGCCCCGCCCCCACCCCGTGGCCTTCAAATGCATCGCGCTCCTCCCTGCCTCACGGTCTTCCCTGCGACTCCCCCATCCCTCATTCACCTTTTTGGGATCAACCTAAACGTCACCTTGCTACGGAAGCCTTCTCTGGGCCCCTCTCTGAGATACTAGGCGGGACCTTCTGTTACACACTGGCCCAGCTGCTCTTCCTGCCGTACTGATCCACGGTGGACAAGCTGCCACCTTCCTACTTGACTATCGTTGTTTGTGCACTCCTCTCTGCACCCCACAGCTCAAGGGGAAGAAGGGACACGTCCCTAGCTCCACGCCCAGCTCCTCAGTGCCTGGCCCCCAGCCAACAGTAAGGGCTGGACACCACCTCCTGAAGGACAGGGACCCCGCCATTACGTATTGTGTCCCCAGTTCCCTCTCATTACGGCAACACAACAATGGGTAGTTATGAAGTAAGTTGACATTCTTCATCTGTTTATTACGTGATTCCCAACCCCAGACAAATGACAAAAAGTTCCTACATCAAATTTACACAAAATCTCAAAATACTGCCAATAGAATCTCCATTAAAATATCATCTGAGAAAATAAAAATGTGACTCAAGTTCTAAAATGGTGATTCCCAACCTTTATAAACTTTCTACCCATCACAGTGAAAGACCTAATGTTGTCAAGTATATGTTATTTCATTACTATCAAGGTATTACAGGGCATAAACACTCATACGATTCACTGAAATTAAAAATCAGTTAAGTGTATTGTTGTAATCTGAGGATTTTGATATACCTCTAGAAATAACAGTGAACATACCACAGTCTCCTAAAACCACAACTTTATGGATTTGTTAATGGTGGGCCTGATATTCCAAAGATTCTGTATTTTAAAGAAAACTTGATCTATATAGTTAGTACCTATTTTAGGATTAAAAAAAGGCTAGCTGTTAACGTGAAATACACAATGTCTAGCCAAGTTCTTTATAGATAATAACACAGTTGGATTTATCAATAATCGGGCTTGTTGCTTTAAAATGTCACTGTAAGGTACTGCTCTTGACCCCAAAGCAAGCAGGCTCCAGCACAAGTCTAACTCTGTGAACCTACCTCCTACGACAGGGTCCACAGGATGGAGGAGGCCCAGCGTTGTCGTTCCATCTGGTTTTCTTCTTTCAAATTCACACTGCAGTGACCCAAAGTGTTCACATGGCACAGACGGTTTTACACAGATGTGCACATACTCGCGCGCACGCGCGCGCGCGCGCGCGCACACACACACACACACACACACACACACGTACACATCACACCGGAAAGCCGTACTTTAGCCGAATCAAACTATCATATCATCATTACACCTAGATCCCGACCTTCACACCTCTCTCCACATATACAGGTGCTGATGGGCTACCAAAATGGTTAGGAAACCCTCAGAATTTTAGAGCTGTGTGGGTCACGAAGGTCATCCAGCTCTGCCTATTCCATTTAAAATGGAGGGAACCAAAGACCAGAGAGGGGGGTGCCCTACCCAAAGTCACGTATTCATCCATTTGGTTTTAAAACCAGTGTCCTGAAAAATATGGTTTCAAAAGAACAGCTTATATTTTCTTGCAAGCTTAAAGTATGCGGGGTTCATATTCCAGGTTTAGAAAACATTAACTTCTAAAAAAAAAAAATCCAGTAATAGATAAGATTAACTATTTTATGAATATATAATATGAATATATTATTAATTTTTCTTCTCTGAGTGCTGTGCTGAAGGCTGCTCTGGCAGATGTGGATAAGAAGTACATAGCGATTTAAAAACTGAGGGTTCCGACAACCCGACTCAGAAGGCCGTGAAAAGCAAAGCGCTGTCACCTGACTGTGGGCCAGCCGCCTGGTCAGCTTCCCTCCAGACTCCCTGACGATGCGGTCCAGCTGCTCCTGCTCCCGCTCCAGATGGCTGCTCTTCACTTTATCCTCCGGCGTCTCCTTGTCTTTCCTGAAAACACACATTAGTACTAAGTAAAAAAAAAAAAAAAAAAACGATGAAAACATCAAAATGGATTCCAAATGTGACTACAACTATAGTGGAGCCATGCGCCCGTCACCAACTAAGCTTTGTCCCTTCATGCCCGGTAAGGGCCCGAGTGACGCAGACAGCAAGGCAGACCGAACGTGCTGGTCCCCTCCGGGGGCGTCCAGGGTTGTCTGCCTGAAACGTTTTTCTCAGGACAGTCACGAAAATAAATTCTACCACAAATATATCTTGAAGGGAGAAGAACACGATTATTTTTAAAGTGTGATTTTTAAAATTTAAATTAAACACATTTAAAATGTATAAATCTTAGAACAGAAACTCGTCATTTTGCCTTAAGACAGTGGAATCCCAAATGCTAGTGACTAAAACCCTGTTCTGTGGTTGATGACAAGGAGCGGGCACCAGGGCGGGCAGTCAGTGGTGTGTGTGTGTGGGGCGCCCACGACTGCACCCAGCCATGCCGGCTGCTGCCTGGCAGGCCCAGCGGTAAGCCCAGCGGTAAGCGACTGCTCCTGCCAGCTGACGTCCAGTGGGGAACACAGAGCTCAGCGACAGCCCATCTGTTTTGGAAGGAGCTTTAACTATGCTGAGGCTTAACTCCTGTCTCAACTCCATTATGGAGTGTGGTAATGAATATGCATATTTCCCTATGCAAATAGCTCTATTTAAATGCACTCACTGATAACATGAGTCCCTAAAGATAATTTACTGGTTCTAAAAGTACTTTCACACGAATCCACATTCAGAACTGTTTTCTGAACTATTTTTGGACGATTCCACAGGGAGCTTTATATGAGAAGAGGGTATCCATCCCCAACCTGGACTTCCACGCCCCAAGCCACCACGGCTGACCAGGGCTCGGTGCTCCCGAGGCAGGCACTGAGTCGGCATGCCCCCCCTCACTAGCTCAGACAGCTTAGCGCCAACATCCCCGGCATCCTTTACTTTTTGTCGTCCTTGCTGGGCCTCCTGAAGGCCTGCGCCTCGGCGGGGCCGGCGTCCTCTCGGTCCGCCGGCCAGCAGGCTCTGTCCTCCCCGCTCTGCGAGGCGTCTGCTTTGTCCTTCTGCTTTCGGCTCTTCTGCAAGTCGGCCATGAAGTCTATGCTCTGCTTGAGGCTCTGGATTCTCTCCTGAAAACAGTCGAGAACAGTCTTGTTGCACTTCTGTCCTTCATTTTAAAAGTAATTCATTTTTTTTTCCCCCTCACAAGAGCTTGTGCTTACCCTGTCGTTACCTAGGGAAGAAAAACAGTTAAATGTAATTATACCAAGAGTGTTATATTTAGGGACCAGGACAGTCAATCTCTTCCTTCAATTCAGATGACTTCATTTCCTACGTAAGAGAATGCTTCATAACTTTATTGCATCATTAAAAAGGTCATAAAAAAAGAAAATACGAATAAAGACAATTCCTTGTAATAATAATTTAAAAAGTAAAATTTGGTTTAATAA
Source organism: Macroglossus sobrinus (assembly GCA_004027375.1). Taxonomy (NCBI): domain Eukaryota; kingdom Metazoa; phylum Chordata; class Mammalia; order Chiroptera; family Pteropodidae; genus Macroglossus; species Macroglossus sobrinus. Next base: position 93,600 of record PVKZ01003172.1, read on the forward strand.
TATGTTAACATTTTATATTTAACAGATTGGCTTATCTTTCGAAATATTTGAGAATTATCAGGTATTTTAAAACCGAGAGCAGGTGAACACCGCGAGGTCCCTTACATCCTGGTCCCCTAGGCTGATCACTGGTGACTGGCGTTTCTCCATGTGACAGCATGCCTCAGGGGAGTACAAGGCTGCTACCGTTACAGCTCCTCTCAGAGCAACCAAAGAATCTCGTTTCTGTTTTGTGAAACACTGAGATGCACTGTGGGATTGTCGGTGTGGCTAAGGGCCTGAGGCTTCTGCAGGCACATTCGTTCCCAGTGACGACTCTGCCCTTGAACCCTGAGCGCCGTCACTGCACAGAACGCTGGAGTGCTGCCGGCTCCTGGGGGCCGCATAGCAACGGCGGGAAGACTGTAGAATAACAGAAACTACAACTAGAAAGGATCAGAGGTCATTCAATGAGAACAACGTAGCCCAGAAATGCTAAGTGACTCATGCAAGGTGACAGAACCGTAGCTAAGACCAGGCCCTTTCTGGGCGCAGCTGCCGTGTTGGCAGAGCAGGCTGTGGGAGCCTCCAGGACACGCACCGTTATTTTCACTGAACTTTCAGTTTAATCTTAAAGCTATTCAAGTAATATGCTTTATTGTAGACAAAGATGTGAGCAGAGAAAAACCTTGTTACTGTATTATCTCGAGAGGAATAGTGTTAACAGGTTGATCGTCCCAGTATTTTTCTAAGCATTATACATATCAACAAACTGGCATATTTGGTCACACTTTTTTCAGTTAATAAACAAGCATTCCCCTATCATTAAACATCCTTTGAAGTGTTTTTAATAACTGTATAGTAGTCCATCCTAGGCACGTACCGTGATTTAATTAACAACCTACTATTGGACATTTAGATTATTTTCAAGTCTCCACTATTACCAATATCAGTCTTGCAAACACTATTGCACATAAACCTCTCTTTAGGATAAATTCCTAGAAATGGAAACAGGTAGGTCAAAGGGAATGAGTATTCTTAGGGCTTCTGATATTTACTGCCAAACTGCTTTCCAGAAAAGTTCTATCAACGTACACATTAGTGTCTGAAAGTTTCTCTGAATCTTGGCCAAATGAGCAGTACCATTTAAAAAAAATCTGCCAATACGATTTTTAAAAACATGTCTTATTTTAATGCAAACTCTAAAACACACGTGTCATTATTTCTGCAGCTGCTGCTTGGTCGCGTCCCACCGCGGATGCCACCTGGGCCACTCCTTGCCCGCTCCCGCTCCAGTAAGCGGGACGGGCTGGCACGCTGAGGCCGCTCCAGAAATGCTGGTCAGGGGAATGGGCTCAGACCCCAAAGTTCTCAGTAATCTTTTTATCTCCACTTTAAAATTTTATAAAGCAGAACCTACATTAAAAACATTTTGTTTTTTTTTAAACACAACACGCACAAAATTAAAATAATTAGAAAGTTTCTAAATTCTGACACAAGAAGAAAAAGATGAATTTATTTTCCTCTGAAAGCAGTACCTTTTATTTTTGGTAATTAAAATGTCTCCAAATCAGCATACTACTTATCAGTCCTCGGCTTTACAATATTGAATGACTTAAAGGGCCTGATTCCTCGCCATCAGCAACAGCTAACAGTCCAGTGCTCCCCACGTACCAGGCATCGGTCACTGAGGTAGGCACCACCACCCATCTTCCCGAGGTCACACGGCATCACAAAGGCAGAGCCAGGCCTTGAACCTTCATTAGTCTCATTTCAAAGCCACTGGCTATGAACAGCGTGTCCTATTTTGTTTATACCATAATGCATCCTCGTATTTAATTAGGAGATCAAAAGCGTTCGTCTACATAGGCCCACTCTTTATGACATGTCTACTAATAGTCATGACTTGTGTCACTGCACAAGATGAAAGACTGCTCTACAATCTTTACACTCAACATTCAAAAGGTTATCTTTTAAAAGACGCCATTCAGGGCAGGGTGTGCTGGGCTCCCTCGGGAGCACTGCTATTGCAGGAGGTAACGCAGGAGGTCTAAATTTAAACATTAACAGTCACTGTTGTAAGGACCCCTCCCGCCCGGGGTGGAGAGAGCAGGCAACAGGAAGCTATGACACAGGATGGGTAGGGCTCCTCAACAGGAAGAGATCTGAAGAAAAGGAAGGTAACAGAGAGAAGAGGGAGCGTGGGGAAGAAAGTTTATGTTCTGTGCTGCCAACCGGCCCGCCCCCAGTGAAATTCTAGGGAGACTGGACTCTTTCCCTGTTACACTGACTTCATCAGTTAAAGAGACAACAGTGGTAAATCGAAGTTGATACATTTCCTATGAATATGTTACATCTGCACGTTAAACTGTCTCCTAGAACTTTAAGGTACTTATTTTGGAATATCTGAAGCTGGCACTTGCTGGCAGCGCTTTCCCTTCAAACACACCAACAAGCACCCACAAATATGGCTTCTGCATTCCCAGTCTGTCTACCCTGGGCGGGATGAACATGTTACAGCCCCCTTTCCTCTGCCAATTTGCGAAGACGGGCAACTGGCTTCCATCTCAGATTCCTGAGTCCTTAGGAAAGGGTGGGGACCGATGCTGTCCAAATACTAAGAGTGTAAGAATAAGCGTCAATCCAAATGTTTTTCTTTCTCCAGTTAAGTGGATCCAAGAATCTTTCAGAGCCAAGCACAGACACTCACGCACCCGCACACTAAGGCACTCATTTAGAGTGAAACTGATATAGACGGTCGCCACAGAAGCTGCAAAACCGTGTGCGTCTACACACGACCCATTTCTCCCATCCTGCAGCTCCCAAGTGTGAGCTCAAGCTCTGCACTCTGATTTCTCTCCATCTTTGTGTCTTATGCTCATTTCTTCTTTGCAAGACCCCTCTCCTATCTCAGTCTTCTTTTTCATACTCTCCTCCCTACCGTTGGGTCTCATCTGTCATCAGAGCATTACTGGAGCACAGCCTCGGGGAGCACAGATGAAACCTTCTCTCGTAGAGGACAACACGGCAGCTCAGAGCGGTTACCGTCTTGCCCGAATCCAGAGTGCGTGGGGAAAGCTGACAGCAGGACTCGGTCTTCTGGCTTCCCGCTGCGGTGAGGAACCAGGATCGTCTCGGTGAATGTCCCATCCTACACAGAGCTGTGTGTCAAACCCCTGAGGATGTGGCTAACCCTGGGAGTGCTCCTCACTGGGAGATGCCCTGTGTCCCCCTCAACTTACCTTTCAAGGTCTGTCACCAGTCCTCACTTTGAGATGACACTCAAATGTAATTTTCTGTCATTACCCTCAGTAGCTTTCTGGAATGTTACTGTGTTAAGCTCTCGCATAGCTCGCGGATGTGTCTGAGCCTTGCCACATAGCCCTCCCGCCTCAAATGCCTTACGATGCAGCGATGCTTGTCCTTCACGGGAGGGCCTGCTCCCCTGGGGAGGTGGCCTCGAGACAGTCCCCACGTGGGGCTCATCTGAGTACGCTGTTTCTTTCTACTAGGAGTTCCGTGCTTCAGCAGAACACTGGAGTCCATCCCTACGAAGGGCAACAGCTTTCCTCCCAAAGGGTTCGTAAGCCATCTCAGCATCTTGCCCTAAATTCAGGCTGACGTTTCTATCACAGCAAATACAAGTCTCTCTGCTGAGTATCGGCTCTAAGTAACGCCTCTAAGTAACGAGTGAAGGCCAATGTTTATTCGTATTGATTCCAAATGAGAATCTCGCTTTTTCTTCTCTCTATTAAAAGTTTTTTTCATTCAATATTTCAACTTTAACGTGAACTCCCTATCCAATAAAACCAGTACTGAGTGGACCTGTATCACTGGGATCAAAAGAACAGATATAAATTTCATCATTATTATTTACGACAAAGAATTTTCTTTACCTGGCTAAGAATTTTCATCCCTGAGTGCAACAGCTTCTTCGCAGCTTTATGATAAATGGTCTCTGGCTTGTTATAAATCATAGCATTGGTGCACATGAGTTTGAAGTTTTCCTGCAGAGATGACATGAAGGGGGGAAATGTATTAAAACAAATCACTACCCTCTGGTTCTGACTTGAAATCATACAGGTCCCCGAAAAATTAAAAACAACAAAACCCCCTACACTCTCTTCTTCCATTGTCTACTAACCATTAATAGCAATTTATAAGTTTAAGTCTCACAGATATTGCTAAATTAATTTAAATATTCCACTATGCTCTTTTCCAAATTCTTAAACATTTTATAGTAACTATATATAGACTTGATACCAAAATGAAGTATTTAAATTGGTTTCTTCAGTATAATCTTATTGCACGCAAAAAAAGTTGGGAAAAAATACTTCTATCTTATTTTTAACAGAATAATCTTATCTGAGTAGTTCATCTAACTAAAAAATTTTACTCTTAGCTTTAAAACTAAGATAAGTTTCCATTTATGAATTAAATATTTTATTTCAAATCCGGACTGAAAACTGGGAACGGTGCTAAATTACTACTATATTTCCTATAAAATCTAAAATAACTGAGCAAAAATGTTAAAATGCTTACACTAATTTTTTTTTTTTTTACATGTTTGGGCACTACTGTGAGCTAAATGTAACTTATAGAATGCTAAAAAAAAAAAAAAATCACACCAGTGTGAAGGAAACCACACAACCCCAAAGAGTTAAAACGTGTAAATGGAGAAGCCAAATGATCAAAACTGGACTTTGGTTTAAATTTCAAAGTACACACATGTGCTGCAGAATGCAATCCCACTGCATATTTTCAGGGTTGAGTAATTTCTACATTGTATAAATGTGAGAGTGATTATTCCAAGGCCTTACTAACTTAAAACGATAAAAACCAAACAAAAAAAGAATCTGACTCCCCCTCACAAAAAAACTTCTCCAAATCAAAACATTCAAACCCCACTGTTTGATAATTTGTGATGACGGCTGAGAACACTTCAACGCAATGAAAATAAGCAGACTGAGGATGATTTAAAAGCATCTATCAAGGGCCACAATAAACTGGATACTGAAGTGGCGAAATACGTGTGGATCCTCGGTCCCTGGCCAGGTCCCTGGCCAGGTCTCTGACCAGTCAGCCTCTGCTAGGTCCTGGTCTCTAACATGATGAGGGCTACGTGCCCACTCTTCAAGTGTGCACGCATGCGCACGCACGCACATGGACACACGGCTGAGCACAACATTTTTCATGTGATTTTAGCAGGTTCCTGGTCCCCCTAAAGGCTCATTCATGGCAACCCAAAGGTTACGTACACTTGGTACAGACACTCTGAAAAGCTTCCGTCCATTAAGAAATACGTATTTGGGGAAGAGAGAGGCAAGTGAAGGGGGACAGAAGATGACTAATGCTAAACCACCACTGGATCTATAACTGGCAAGAGAGCACCGGATTATCCTACCGATCACAGGTCTGATCGTTAACGCAATTCGCAGATTCCAGGCATCTTAACTGTCACATGCTAGGCTTTACTGGACTTCTGTGTAATGGCACTTGGTCATCTGGAAAGCTGAATGACCTTTCTGCACACTTTTTATGGAATTAAAAAAAAAAAACTTGAACAGCCTAATGAGCTGGATAAGCTAATAATTATTACTTCGAGCTACTGAAAAAAATGTAGTAACGTAGAAAACTCCAAACAGTCAGAAATACCCATTCAATTTCAATTATGATAAACCTGAACCATTTGCTTAAAAACACTTAGGAGGCACACTTCTACTCTCTCCTGTCATCATTAGAGATCAGAGGAAAACTTCATAAAAAGAAAAAACAAAACTGCTAACATTTTTTCCATTAAGCAATAATAAGGTCAGAAATATGCTGAAATAAACAGTTCTAGCCTAATTTTCACCAGATGAAACGCTGGTAAAAGTTTCCATTTGTCTGAACACATGAGAATGTAATTCAGGTTTTTCAGAGTAAGTGGAATGTTAATCTATACATTCAGAGTGATAGTAAAATTAAATGTTGGTGATGTTCATAAATCTCAGCTGACTGACTGTGGATGAAAAAAACAGACCGAGTGGAGAGAGCATTTACTATCTTGCTGTCTCTGTGTAACTGACCAGGGTCTAGCCCTCGGGTCAGGTGACCACTACAATGTTCAGGCAGAAAAAATAAAGAAAAAAATAAGTATTATCTAAATTATTTAAGTTTGTGGTGGTTTGGTACAAAACAAATTCAAAAAACGTTCTTTTTTGGGGGAAGATGAAAACGAAAGTATCACCTCTGTAATCAACACATAACAAGACTATTTAAAGATGGAAAAAACTTTGACTGTAACATTAGCCATCGCCTTGGTACCTACACCTCTGTACCTACATCACCTTGGGAGCCTGTAGGTCCCTTACTTTTCAGTGTTTAATTTCCTTCTTAAAGTCGAAGGAAATACGCTCAACAAATGCAGCTGAAGCGAACTCAAGGAGCGAGTGATGTGCACCAAACTGGAAAACGTAATTAAACTCCTGTTCAGTATTTCTGGACAAGCCAATTTATTCTCTTAGGAAAAAAACGCACACCTTAAAACGTCTAGGAAAAGAAATTCAATTTCATTAAAAAGTCAATTTTACTTGTACTGATCTGACATTAAAAATCATTTTAATTCATTTTAAAGGTTGGGAAAAAATATACATTAGAATGTATGACATTCAAAATGTTACTAAAACACAAAAAATAATAAAAGATAATCAGAGGGCTTATTTCATCTGGCTTAGCTCAAAAATGTTTTCTAATACAAAAACACCGGTTTTGGGTGTTAAAAGAAACCTAATTCCCAGCGAAACAGCAGCTCCGTCAGAAAGATGGCGCGGGCAGGTGGGCCTCCACCACGAGTGTGCGCGCGGCCCCACGGGGGACGGCGGCCTTCTGTGCCACGGCCCTCATCGGTCCCAACACAACACAGATCAGGACGAGAGTCACCTTCAGCTCCTCTATGGACTGGTAGTCGTTGTTCTTGATCTTCTCCTTCATGGTGCTGAAATCCATCGGGTGTTTAATGATCATGGAGTAGCCGGGAGCGATGAAATCCGTCACAGGAAATGAAAAGAAAGCACTTGGGTCTTTTCTGTGAAGATATGAAAAAGGCCGTTTTATTTTCACTACAAACAAATCTACTGGTCTAGGAGCAGAAGTCAGAGGAAACCCTTCAGATGCAGAAAGAATTCGTAGTATGCCATCATGTTTCTCACTGAAAACTGAAGGAACAACTTTAAAGACTAATAACTTCTTAGTAAGAAGGTTAAGATGCTTTACCTACTAATTGTACTCTCTTAAGACAGAATCTTTTAAAATATACAGCCTAATTAACTAGTAGCACCTCCCACATAGGAGGAAAAAAAACAACTAGCCTAACTGGCTGATATCTTGGCCTTTGGGTGATTAATATTATGTATTTTTATCAACTCTAGGGAAAAAGGCAAAAATAACAGCTAAATGCACATGTGCAATCGTCTGTATGGGTTTCTAACTATAGGCTTGGGCTCTTGGCGGGCCACACGATTCCTGTATCCATGTGAGTACACATGTGTTTTGAATAGATATGACTTCTATGGTGTGTGTGTAGAAGGGGGTGCTCAGAAAACTGACATCAAAAGGTCCTCTACACAGCCCTGAACCTGAGAACCACTGCTCTCTATCCAGGTCAACTCCACTTGTGCATGAGAATCGTAAGAGGAGCGTTGGGAAAGTTCCATTGCGGCGGGGGAGGCTTACTCCCGACCCACAACATCAGAACCCCTCGGGGAAGGAGGGCGGGTCCAGGCACGGTACCGGTACCGCATCTGAGCTCCTGGCACCGGTATTTCCAGCACTGACAGGGTTGAGAATCACTGTTCTACATAAAGAAATCATCAGATTGATGTTTTTCCTCTAGAAATTTGGCACACCAATGTTTTCTTACTCCACATAATCACCGCAATAGAAAATGGTTTAAACCACCTTTAAAATGTATTTACCAGGGACAAGGCCCAGCAGTAGGCGCCTGACTTCATTTTATAGCTAACCTGCACAAAGCCTCCAGGCAGTGTACCCGTCACTTAGGGATAAGGATACAAAGGCTCAAAGGTCAAATCATTTGTCCTAAGTCGCAAGTCTGATGAAAGACAGAGTAGGAATCTGCCTCTGTTCTTCCCAGCAGGATGCCTCAGCAGTGAGACCGACAAACAATGAGGATAAGCAAAAATACCCAGTCTGGAACATATTCGTCCAAATGCATGCTAGCCATAGTGGTTGCTATGAATAACTGTGCATAACAACACTGATTATCTCCGGAGGACCTCAGCAAATTCTCTGCATGCCCTAAAATGAGTCATTTTGAGTCCCACTTGGTCTGACCACAAATAATATCACTAAACTCGATCAATTACTATCTTTTTCAGCATTAGCACTGAGTCTCAAAGATAAAAGAATGATCCAATCACTAAAAAAAAAAAAAAAAAAAAAATGCGGCTATGCACTCTAATAATTCCCAAAATGCTCTGAGCGATGTGACCATCCCTGGACTAAGAGAGACCTTCTTAAGTAAATTTCTTTTAAGGTGACGTCTTTAATCTACATTCCGGTCTTATATTTCTAGAAATAAAGATAGCCAAGACACTCTACAGTCATACATTCTAACTGAGTTGAAATGTCTAATACTTGTGTGTCCACTCTTCTGAACAGGTAACGAATTATTTATTCAAGTGTGAAGACTTTAGAAGTAATTTTCTCAACTACTCTGTAAACGAAGAGAGGCCACTAACTTCTGATCTTAACTGTCAAGATGAACAGGTGATGAATACAGATTCACCAGAGGTCTTACCTTAAAAAATTATTCGTGTGTTCTAGGGCTGACACGTGTGTATAACACAGTGAGAAGAAGTTCACTATTAGAATGCATGCCCTATACCCATGAATCCTCTGCAAATAATGTAAATGTCTCTGGCTAAAAATTCAAATTCTGAGTAAAGAGAGGTATCAAAATAAATATTTTAATAAAGACTGAGTTTTTTTCCCTTTTAAGAACTTAACATGGGTTTAATCTAGATATTAAAAATATTAACACAAATTTCTACATTGAAAGAAGGTCACAAACCCTGTTTATAGCATTTTGTCTCTTCTCCAGACTTGTTGACTTTTCACAGCGTAAGCACTGCACAAATACACAAATGGTATTTTCGTCTATCAGCAGAGTGGAAATATCTGTATTGTTTACTTCTGGTTTAAAGCTTTAACATCAAAAGTTACTTAAAATGAAAAAATCTGCCATTTAAAGAGTGTTATGTAACACTCTTCAAGTTGCCAGTTAAAACAAATCAAACGAGAACATCTAAAAGTCAGCCTCTTGGAGCACTTCTACTGCCAGGCAAAATATTTACCATCCACTTTAAAATCAAGTACATTTGGATTTAGGCCACAAAATGTGGCTTTAACTAATCAAAAAATAGAGAAGTGGTTTGGATCCTGTATTTCTCATTGCAATTTCCATGTTATAAAAATAATGGAAAAAACATTTACCTCTGTAATTGTCTCATCAACTGATTCAACGCTTCTTGAAGGGGTGTCTGTTCTACTTCTAAAGAAGAAAGTACAAGAGTGTTTAAAAAAGATTCTACAAAGCGTTCTTTAGCCTATTTTCTTTCTATAACTTATCCCTTTATCATCATTAAGTATCTCACACAGAAATACCATTTTTTCTTAAAACTATATTAAAGTATGAGAATATCAACTTAAAACTGAAGCTAATTTAAAGCTCTTATGCAGTGAGAGAGATAAGAAAACAAAAAATATTTCAATTAAAAAGCTTTTAAACTTCAACTTAAAAGCTAAAAACCCAGTCACTTTCTCTGGCTGAAACACTTTCGGCCTCCTCGTTCAGGACAGGTAATTCCGTTACTCCCACCTTCTTGTTTGGCTAAAGAGCCTGCGAGCGGCTTCTCAGGAGGCAGGTCTAACCCCACGGGGGCCTGGCACGGGAGGTCTTTTTCCGCCTCGTTCTCCACGCGGTCCCGATCGCGCCTCCTCTTATCCTCCTGTATGGAACAGAGGGAGATAATTTAAAATATTTCAGAGTACCTTTGAAATAAATAATTTTAAATTCAGTGGTAAAAAGTAAGATACCACTGAAAATCGATTCTTAATAATAAACTCTTAATGTATTTTACTGCCATCTACTGGAAGAGGAAAAAATACCACGTTCATAAAGGGCTGGGGGAAGTGCTCTGATGGTAAATGCCAGAAATAACCAATTAGAAAATACTATTCATAAAAGCAAGATAACATACCTAGGAACAAGTCTAAGAAAAGATATCCAATATCTTTTGGAAAAATTATGAAACATGGAAAGGCCATTGTGGAAGACGAGAATAAAGGAAATATACCATGTTCATGAATCGAAAGGCAGTTAATTCTCTCCAAAGTAATCTATAAATAAAAAAACTGTTAAGACTGGACTGTTAAGACTGAACTTTTCACAGAATGTGGCAAGCCAACTGTATAATTTATCTTTAAGAGCGAATCAAGAACAGGACAGTTTTGAAAAAGGTGACAGTAAGATGTGTCTTATTAAAGTGTTTGTATGAAGTGCTAGTAACACGCTGTGGGTCTGACGCAGGAGTGGCAAACAGACCAAGAGAACAGACTGCTGAGCCCAAAAGTGGACCCGAGCACACAGAAGAGTCTTGGTACATGACAGAGGTGGCCTCATTACAAATCAGACAGAAGGGTAGCAGCACTGGGACACTAGTTATCTACATGGAAAAAAGAAAATGAAATTAGATCTCTACCTCGTACCATATACAAAAGTAAATTCCGGATATATTAAAGACTAAAATGTACAAAGCAAAGCTTTAAAACTTCAGATAAAAGACTCTTTATGACCCAAGAGTAAGGAAAGATTTTTCTTACCCATAAGCAAAGTTAAAAGACTAGCTATTGACTGCGATAAAGTACTTGAAACACAAATAACTCATGAAGTATTAGCAAAGATTATATAAAGAATATCTACAAATTCACATAAGGCAAATAACCCAACAGAAATGAGCACAGGATATCGCAAATAATTCCCAAAGGAAACCCAAAATGTCGAGAAACCTGAATACTAGCTCACGCTCCCTAGAACTCTGGGAAGTATAAATTTAAAAAGTAGAAGATGCTGCACGTCTCTGATTAGCAAACATTAAAGTGTCTGAGAGAGTCAAGTTTGAAACCAATGTCGAGAAACAGGCTCTCACACCTGGCAGGTGCGTGAGACAACTGCAATATCCAGTGACACAGAAGATGCCTTCGCCCCACTCCCCAGCTGCCCTACTTGCAGACACACACCCCGAGAAACTTCTTTCCACACAGTGCAGCTGACCTTGAACAAGGGTATGAACTGCATGGACCCACTTATGAGCATTTTTTCCTATGAACACCTGCAATGCTTTTGATTCACAACTGGGAGTCCGCGGACGGGGAGGGCCACCTGTGCACTGACCCATGCCGTTTTATCAAGGGGACCGGAGCACTCCTGGACTGTGGTGTCCAAGGGGGTCCTGGAACCAGTGCCCCGTGGATATCGAGGGACAACTTAAGTTTCTGGGGATTCCAAAGTTACACACGGATTTCTGACTGCAGGGGAGCCGGTCCCCTGATCCAAGATGTTCAAGGCCCAACTGCTCACATGAAGACACGTCCAGAGTCCTTCCTGCAGCACTCTGTGAAATACTAAACAGACCAGGAGCAATCCAATGCCTACTAAAGAAAATGGATGAATAAATTATGGCTTCATGACATAGCAGATAAAATAAGGTAAAGTGACATGGTATCAACATATACAGTATTCAGTTTCTAGAGAAAAAGTTGAGAATGGTCTGTTACGAGATCAGTTATGTAAAGTCTGAAAACGTAAGTGTGTATTACTTACAGATGTGTGCTGAAGTAAAATTATAAAAACACGTATGCGTGTGATGCACGAACTCACGATGGCTTGCTAGAGAAAGAGCGTGAGGAACCGGAAGTTGGAAGGCTACACAGAAGGCTTCCTTTGTCTATTCTGTAATTTCTTAAAAATAAAAAATAAGCAAAAAGCAAAATGCTGAGATCTGCTAAAGCTGGAGGGTTGGTACTGAGGGGGCAGTTTTATTATTCTCTGCAATTTGCCTTTTTAAAAATTAAAATGTGAAGTAAAACTATCCAAAAATGTCTACTTTATGCTCTTGAGACTCAAGATCCTCCATAGCATCTCAGCAGCTCAAGAAACGCTTTTCTTGGCCTATGTCCTAATTTCTTGTTCTAGTGTCTAGAGCCACTGTTTGACTCAAAGTGTGGTCCTCAGACCGCCAGTGTCAGTGTTATCGGGGAAATTGCTAAAAATGCAAATTGAGTTCTCCTTATGGCTGTCTAGTCTAGGTTCAGTGTTCACCAGTCACGTGAAGGTCTTGTTAAGAGACTAAGGTCAAGGCCTTGTTCCTAGAACTACAGACCCAGCAGGTCTAGGGCAGAGCCCATGCAGCTGCTCTAGCAACCAGGTGGGCCACGCGGTGCTGCTGGCGCAGGGATCACAGCTGGGGCATCACGAATACAGAGCTGCACACTGTTCTCAGCGTCCAAGCGCCTGATATGGAACACACGCTCGGTCTCCAGCCCCCACACGACAGCGTCTCTAACTGTGCTCGCTGCGCATCGGGTCTGTCACTGTTGATTACTGTTTCAGGTGGCCTCATGACAAATTCTAGAAGTTCATTTCTGACTCTGAGAAGTTTTATGTCTTCTGCCCTGAAAAAGTGGCGTGAAACCTTGCAGGTTTAGAGCATGTGTTCACTGGAAAGATCCCGAGACGCAGACCCCGTCCTGAAATAGAGCTGTAGAGCGAGGCCAGCATGAAGGGCAGGAAGCCCGCTCAGGTCGAAAGAACGAGGGCCGCGTGCCAGGAGTCTCGGGCCGGCGCCAGCACACTTCCTTTGGAAACGGCCAGGGGCTCTATATTTAGGCTTTGTGGTCCTTAAGGCCTGTCACAACCATTAACCTTTGCTGCTGCAGCGTGAAAACAGCCAGGGACAATACGCAAATGAAGGGGCGTGGCTGTGGACCAAGTAAACATACAAGATCAGGTGGTGTTGGCCACAGCTCAATGGCCCATGGTCCAGAGCAGCAGTTTCCAACCTTTTGGTGCCAGGGACCGGTGCTCCCATGAAAATTTAATGCCCGATGACCTGAGGCGGAGCTGAGGTGGTGATGCTAGCGCTGGGGAGCAGCTGTGGATACAGATGAAGCTTTACTGGCTCACCCACTGCTCACCTCCTGCTGTGCGGCCGGGTTCCTAACAGGCCGTGGACCAGTACTGGTCCGTGGCCTGGGGGGTTGGGGACCCTTGGTCTAGAGGCTTGAGTTCTAGAGCTTCATCCCTAACATGCTCTGTGACGTGCTTACGCAACTCATTTATTCTCACCAGGCCTCTTTATCACCTGCAAGACAGATTTCACGGTTGATTTTATCACCTTACAGAATCCATGTGATGGTGACATGAAGTCACGAAATAGAAAAGTTGAAGAGCGGGTCTACAGGAGCCAGTCTACTATTTAGGATGGTGCGAGAACATCGCCTTCTGGGCTGGAGTCCAAACGAGAACAAGAATATAAAAACATGTCTTCGGAAACTCCCCTAACGGAATGGAGATACTGGAACATGCTGGTGTCAGACCAGGAACGTGGGGACCCAGCTTCTCGTTTACCAGAACGTGACCCACTGTTTTACTCTGTTCCGTCTGCAGAACAAGCAGCTTTGATCTCTACAGTTCGCGCCACCTAAATTTCTGATCCCAACCTTCTAATTTCCTTTGTGATTCAGAATCCTAGTGTGAGTGTCACTAAGGTAACAGATGGGCAAAACCAGAAGTTAATACAACTCTAGTCAACAGTGTGTTTTGCTAATTACGGATAGAAAACTAAACAAAAATACCGAGCCCTTAACTTCAGGTAGCCAAGGAATGAGGGTTTATAGCTGGTGTATACAATGGGTTCAAAGTTTGGCACTGTCACTTATTAGCCATGACACCATGGACAAACTGTGGAATTTGGGGGAAACTAACGTTATTATCTTGAAAACGGGCACAACAGGATACCCCTCAGAAGGCTGTTTTGAGGATCAAGTAAGACAGTGTACGTGACATTTCAGTGCAGTACCTGCACGTGGCCAATGCGCATTCAATCAACGAGTGAGGTCCTACTGATCGGATACACGCGGGTGGACAGGACACACGCAGCACTGCCCTCAGGAAGTGACTGTGTCAAGGACAGAGACAAACATTAAACAACTCATTAAAAAAACCACACAAAGATTCCAACGAGGGAGTAGCCGTTGAGTCTAATTCAGACTGGGAAGCGCGGGAAGGCGTCTAAAAGGAAGGACCATCTGAGCTGGCCCTGAAGAATTCGGCCAGGCTGGGGGTGGAGGCGGGTGGGTGGGAACAGCATTCGGGGCGGAGGAAATATCCAGTGTGCACACAGGTCGGAGGCAGGAGAGGAGAAGTGGCTATTTCCATAAGTGAGACTAGAGTCTAATTTATCCGTGACTCAGCAGCGAGTTACTTCATTTCTGAGTAACACTGTTGAAGCAGATCTTTGCTCGTAGTAAAAGGCTCACCGCACTGTATTACAGACACATTTGCCTCTTTCTCTGCAGTTCCTGGGGGTAGGGGCCCACGTCTTACTCAGCTCCACAGGAGGCAGCATGAAACAGGAATAGGGAAGCACACGAACTGACAGCTGAAGCCCTTAGTAATAAGTACTGTCCTCCACTGGCTACTTCCAGAGATTTTAAACATATTTAGAAAATTATATACATTTGAAAAAATAGTATGTACCTTTGAATAATGCCTCCAGTGTGCAAAACAATTTCACAACTTCCCTTTAATGAGTTATTTCAGGATTCAATGGAAGAAATCGGTTTATTACTTTGAAGCTACACCTCACTTTTGGCCTTGGGTTGAAAACAGCATCTGTTACCCCTGAGGTTTTCCCCAGCTCCCCAAGGCAGAGTGAGATGCATTTTCCTGGGGGCTCCCTGAACACTTTACTCAGACCGCTATTAGAATGCACCAGGCCGCAGAATTCAGCCATTCTCCTGGCTCATCCCCCGCCCCTCTCAGCTCCTGTGGGTCAGACTGTGTCTAACTCATCTTCATCGTGTGAGTCTTGCACAGAGACGCACTATGGGTCTCCGGTACATATCAGCTGAGTAAATGAACGAACAATAAGCCCTCAGTTGGAGGAGGAGCGCCACCACTCTTACGGCCCAGTCCTGCCTTTCTGGGAAGGTCTGTTGATGAACGGGCCACCTCGGCAGGGAACAGCAGAGTGGAAAAGGAGGGGGAAGGTTTTCTGTCAACCCTGATAAGCCAAACCAGCTGAGACCCTGGGTGTGGCGGATGTCACAGCAAGCAGTGTGTTTGGATGGAATTCCCACTTCGCTTGATAATTAGTCATTCATTTCTCCTCTGTAGTTATAAACTGTATCATCCTCTATGCCTCAATTAGCTCAGGAATGAGATAATAATAGTACCTATTCCACAGAGCTACTTGTAAAGATTAAAATAGTAAACATAAAAAATTTCGAACAGTGCCTAGCATGTACTAAAGTCAAATGTTAGCTTTTATGAGTATGTATTTCCTTCAACCTTAGTACAGTGCCTACTAGAGTTTATTGTATATGATCAGTTCCACATGTTTGTTAAAAGTTGTACCTAACCTCAACTTCATAAATATCCAATATAGGTTAATGCTTATGATTTAACAAAAAAATTTGAAACAACTCACATTTTATTAATAAAATCTCGAGTAACAGGATGAGCCTAACTTTTTTGAGCAGCTAACCCTGCAGCTGACTTGCAAAGCTGTTGGGTCAGACTGTGGATTAGGATGAGGCTTTCCGAAGAACAGGTCTGAGTCTCAGAGAAGGAATTTACTCTCATCTGAGCTCTCCCAATGACAGGCTTTCTAGGCAGGTCTCCTTACGCCGAGTGTCAGCGAGACACTTCACAGATGAACATCCCTAGGACTCAATTTTTACCTTCCACTCAGAAAGTTTCTGACTCCCCATGGCCTACACGTTAAAGTTCAAACTCCCTACTGACACCTCCGCTGCCTTTCAGGTCTTATCTAATACTCCTCTTCATGGATTCTGTGCTTTAAAAGAAAGCTAGCTTCTGTCCCCTATACACAGCCTCACATTTGCCCACCTTCCTACTATTATTCTTAATTCTCTACTTGGTGAGGGAGCTTCCTCACCTCAAAATCTCCATGCAGGGGAGTAGTTTTCTAGTCAGGGATCAGCTTCTCAAGTCAGCATGCAAATGAAAGGAGGCTGTCTGATTACCTTTGAAAGTGCTCACGGCTTTATATGGATTACCCTTTACATTTAATTATATAATATGAAAATACAATAGGTCAGAGCACACAGCTGACTCCACGTTCACTGAGCTGTAGTAAGACATCAGTATATTCTGATTTCTAGAGACCAGCTCGAATGCTACTTCCCGAGCAAAGTCTTCTGTGATTCTCCCAGCTCCGAAGAATCTCAGGAGCATCGGAACTAGAATTCTGCCTTGTTAGGGCACTGACATGGACTGTGAAGGGGATGGAGGCTGATGTCCATTTTAAAACTCTTTAAAGACCTCTTAAAGGAAGGATTTGAGTTTTCTTATTCTGGCACTTACTGTGTGACCTGGAGGGTATGGCCACTTGGGGGATCCCCACCCAAATGATCAGGTCTCTGTTTGGTGACTGTACAGTGAAGTCCATCAGCTGACGAACTTTGTCTAGGCACAAAGCATTCAACCAGTCTTCGTGCGCTGCATGTTTAAATATAAACAAACTACGATCTGTATTTGAAGATAACTAAAGGATGCTTTTAACGTAAGAGGAGACCAAATGAATAAATTGAAAAACTTGAAATGAAATGCAGACGATACAAGGAACAAAAGTTAAACAAAACAAAACCAAAACCCATCAATTAATATCTTCAGAGGAATAAAAGATAATGCATGTAAAAACAAGAACAAGATGCTATTAATACAAAATCTGAAATAAAATTCAAATATTATCACAGAAATACTTCAGGCAAACACCTCAGAACTGAAAGCAAGATTATTCGTTGCAAAACAAAGCACCGAAGACAAAGAGGAAGATACTAAAAATCTCGAGAGAGCAAATGCTGGTCATACGCAAAGGACTAAGAATCAGAACGGCAACAGACTTCTCAACAGTAAGTCTGGAAGACAGAGGACAACTGAGCAATACTTTCAAGATTCTGGTAGAAAAGTTTTCAATCTGGAATTGCATACCGAGCCAAACTATCAATCTATGTGAGAACTATACTGAGGCAGCATGAAGATTTTCAACACATAAGAACTTAAAAAAAAAAAATCTACCTTCTCTGAATGCTTTCTTAGGTAGTTCTTAGAGTTAAGACGCCATCAGAACAAGGAAGTAAATCAAGAGGGAGACATGGGTTCCAGAAAGCAGGCAAAGGAGAGTCCCCACAGGCCTGGACAATTAATCTAGACTAGGAGAGAAAAGGGCTACGAGAATGATGTCTCAGAATAAGGGCAATAGACTGACTACAAGAAAAAATGAAATCAGATACGTTTTACAAATGTATTAGTTTAGAAAAAATTAGTACACAATAATCAAACAAATGAAAACAATAAATGAAGACTAGATCTGTATTTGTACACCGTATTTGTCTTCAGTGACACCAAATGATGATTTATCTAACAATTGTGATGTGCCTACACTGGGAGAATGGAGGAAGGAAAATGGGGGTGTGGAGCACTGTAAGAATGCTAACTGGAATTCTCATCTTCTCTAACACGATGCCAGTAAAAGATGTAAACGGATAAATCAGCAAACCGCACTATAAACCTACATTTAGAGATGGAGATGACTAACTCCAGAGAACACTAAAATGTTTGGGAAATAATTTGTGTTAAAAGTTTTGCAGTACTCTTGACTTTTTAAAACTATGTTCACTGATTACTTTACTACTAATAAAAAAAATTACTTAAAAAGACAACTGGTTACCTCTGGAGAAAGAGACTGCGAGGGTCTGGGCGAAGGAAAGCTTTTTTCCCTTCATCTGGTTCCCTTCTATTCCACTAGAATTTCTTTTAAAATATCCTATGTATATACAGTTTTTATGATTTGAAAAAGAAGAACATCAGATAGTTCTATATGTTATGATAGTCTAGCATAAAAACTGATGCAGAGGAATCGATTTAAGAAATTCCAAAATCTCTAAGATTTCATGACTTACCGATGTGTTTAATCACATGGAATAGAACACTTCTGTTATGTATATAAAAGTAAGAAAAATTATAACACTAAGCTATGGAAATCTACTTTCAAGATACAGTAATTCCTTTAATAAGTCATTGGCGACGGGTTCAAATTGGGAAGTGCGAAGGAGTCTAGGATTATTCCAAGTATGCATGTGATCACCCCTGGGAGTACAGCTAATTATTACTATTACTAATTATTACTATTTGCCCAGCTTGCAAATCGAGATGGCAGCTTCTTATTTTTCCTCTATTAACTGCCAATGGTTAAGAAAACGCTTACTTCTATTACTGGTGTCCCATCTCTTAAAGATCTCTGGTCGAATTTCCTGTTCTACAGACTCAAACTTTGTTTTAAAGGATGGAAGTTGCTTGTTATAATTATTTCAGAACAAAAACCGAACCTCTCTTTAGATCCCATTTGCTTTTGAAATTCCTGTTTCTGACAAGCCTCCAACACGGAGGCTTTTCTGAACGCAGCTTTCCCCTTTCCGAGTTGGTAAAGGTCTCTCTGAAGCAGCTCCTGACAGTGGGGACCAGCTGCTCCCTCGCCTGGGGCGTTGAGTACAGCTGCGAGGGTAACTAACAGAGCTGCTGACACTCACAGGTAATTCGTTTTTCTATTCGGCCCTGCTCTCCTCCTCAAACCAGGTGAGATTTTGCCAGCCTGCACGTAGGAAGCAGTGCCACCGGCACCACCCAAGCAACTGCAACTACCTTTACCTTCACTCGTCTCCGTTTTCTCCCCTTTTCTTCCCCGGGAACCTGCTTCTCGCCTTTCTTTCTCTTTTTCCGCTTTCTGTCCTTGTGTTTGTCATGATCGTTTTTGTCGTCGAAGAGGCTGGAGTCGTGCCCCGAGCTGCCGGTGGAGAGCTCGGTGACTTCGTTCCCTCCCACTTTGAGGACCAGCTTCAAAGGCTTCTCTACAAACTCTTAAAGAAAAGGAAAAGAGGCTCAATTAAAGGAGGGGCTCTCGGGGCAGCGTCCACGACGCGGGGTGACCGCTGGGCGGAGGAAGCCCCCGGCGGCGTCGGGCATGCAGTGGGCACCCCACGAAACACCTGTTGAATGACGGACACTTGTCGAGGAGGTGCCCCGTAGGCTCCCCGAGCTCTCGGGGCGGTCTCGAACCTCCCCACCCGAGACCCGCCCGGGGCCCGGGGTCCCGTGTTCCAACGCCGTCCCGGCCCGGGGGTCCGCGCCCACTTCGCGGGGCCGGGCCTGCCCGTGGGAGGTGCGGCCCACGGTCCGCCTCGGGCGCTCGAGGCCGGGGTCGAAGGCGGGAAAAGCCCACGGAGCGGCCGCGGGGTCGCCGCGCCCACCGCGGCCCACTCCTCACCCTCGTAGAGGTGTTTGTCCGACTTATGCTTCTTGTGCTTCTTGCCCATGTCCGACCGGGCCCCGGTGCCCGCCCCCCGCGCCAGGCCCAGGCCGTGCGGCGCCGCTTCCGGTCCGGGCCAGGCGAGCGGAGGGCGGGAGCGGGGCCCGCGAGACCCCGCGCCGCGAGGCAGGTGGGCGGCGCGCGCCGGGCGGCGCGAGACCCTCCCCGAGAAGACCGCGCGCGAGACCCGGCCGGAGCCCGAGAACGGCGGCGGGGCGGCGAGCGGCGGGCGCCGGGCGCGGAGGCGGGAGAGAGGGGCCGCCGCGCGCGCGCGGGGTGGGGCCGGCTGCGCATGGCGGCCCCTGGCGGCTGGAGGTGGCACTGCTTCCTGCGGGCCGGGGGCGGAGTCCGGGCCAGGGGCGGGGCCCGGGCCGGGATCGGGGGCGGAGTCCGGGTCGGGGGCGGGGCCCAGGCCAGGGCGGGATCGGGGGCGGGGTCCACTGCTCTGAGTCTCTCCTTCCTTTCTCCCCTCTATCACTCTCCATCTCTTTCGCTCCCCACTCTTCTCTTTCCTGCTTCTCCCCTCTTCGTCCCATCTCTTTCTCCTCTTCCTCCCTCCCTCCTCCTTTTATCCCCCCCTCATTCCCTTTTCTTTTTCTCACTCGTCTTCTTTCCCTGACTCCTCCCTTCTATCCCACTTCCCCTTGCTTCTGTCCTCCTTTAAACACTATTGATTGAGCCCCAGCCTGGATGCCAGATCCAGCAAACCCAGCGTGTTGGTAACTGAGGGATTCTGATCTTAAAAAAGAAATCGTATGTGCTGATATGTACAGGCCTCCAAGTATAGAGCAAAGCTGGGTTTCAGCTTTCCAGCTGTGTTGGCTATAACTCTTTTTGCTTTCCAACTGCTATGCCAATCTCCCTGAGCGGCTGGCTGGCCTCCACTGTGGCATGCCTCACTCCAGGCTGAACCTGTGAGTTTACCCGTGTGCTCCTGGTTCTCCGGTGTACGCCCCCCAGGGCGGGGTCTGGCCTCAGCACCCAGAGCACTGACCAGTACTGTGCAGATGCCCCTCTAAGCTAGCTCACTCTCTTCCCTCTGGATTGGAGGAGAAGGGTCCGGTTGACACAGTCACCCTATGGCCTGTGATCTCCCCTCAGCAGAGATCCTATATAGGACCCAAAGTGTTCACAGCCGTGAAAAATGAGTAAGAGCATGGAGCAGGAAACATCTCAGAAAAAGTTCCTGGGAGACAGAAACCCTAACTCATCTCATTTTTTATTTCCAGTTCCAGGACAGTGCCTGGCACGTGCAAAGGCACCAGAAAATACTCGTTGAACCAAATCGTGCTGCGTCCGTCAGACTCTCGGATGACCCCTAAAGATTCCCACCTCCTGACATTCATGTCCTCCGAGTGAGTGTGGAGTGTCCTAGAGACTTGCTTCTGACCAACAGAATATGGCAGAGGTGGTGAGATGTCACTTCTGTGATTCAGTCACATAAGATTGTGACTTCTATCTTGCTAGCCAACTCTATTACCTTCTCGCTTGCATGCTCTGGTGACATAAGCTGCCATGTTGGAGAGGCTCACCTACAAGAAACAGGGCAGCCTTCAGCCAAGGCACAGAGCTGGGCTCAGCGCAGTCCCTCAAGAAATATTTGTCGGATGAATGAATGAATAATTATTACTGTTTTGTGATGGTGATTCCTTCTCACCTTCCTCTCCTGGGGTTTTTTGGGTTAGGGACAGGAGGTGACTGGTGGCCTCCGAGAGAGTCTGAGGAGGAGGAGGAGGAGAGAGGTACTGAGGAAGGCTGGCCACTGGGGGGTGTGGCATCCCCAGGAAATGGCCTCTGCCCAGTTCTTAGGCCCAGAGCTCTCAGCAGAGGACTCGTTGCCCAGGGCGCCTGAGGCCGGGGCAGGCCAGGCCCTTAGCGAACTCATAACTCTTAAGTGTGCCAGGCTGCCATCACAGCTGGCCTCCGGACCTCAGTGCTCTCATGAAAAGAGGCTGTGGGACACAGCTAATGTCCCAGACTCCTGACCCTGGGGGTAAAGTATGGCCTTCCCTGTTTGGGGCAGTGCTGGGAGAGCCAGTGAGGACCCTTTACAGGTATCCCCTGACAGCCAACAGATGAAAGAGGCTTACGGGGAGCTTCCCCATGGTCCAGACAGGTAAAAAGCCATAAACGTCCAGGGTTTTGAGACGCTCACTTCTGCCCTGCTGTGCTCCTCAGAGCCCCCTCCTGCAGCAGCGAGGCTGGGCGAGGCACCCCAAGGCCAGCTGTCCCTGGGCTGCTCACTTCTCTCGTCTTCCTTTGCCTGAACCTCAGTTTTCCCCTCTGAGGAGTGGGCAGAACCAGCCCCGTGCAGGCCGTGTGGTTGGCATGAGGCTCAGGGAGGTGAGGAGTGAAGTGGTTTCTTGTCCAAGTGTGAAAAAATAGAAAGGGGGAGGGAGAGAGCCCATTCTCCTGGGTTCTCTGGGGGTTCCCAGCCCTCTGTCACCGGAGGAAGAGGCAGGAGATGACATTTCTCAAGCCCGGGCCCCCAGCAGCTGTAGGAGGTGCCCCAGATTGGCACCAGCCTGTTAGTATTGCTGGGAGGGGCCCCCGGGGGGGGGCGGGGATGGTTCAGTGGGCAGCTCTTTGGGGATGCAGTGGCCTGAGGTGATTCGTTGTGACAGGCTGTTGACACTGCAGCTTCCAGTGTTGCTCAGGGTCGCAGGTGGAGCTGCCTCAGCTGCCAGCCTCTGAGTGAACAAAAGAGAGGCAGCAGATGGCAGCTGTCCATGTGGGTGGGGCTCCTGAGCTGCGTCTGCCCTCGGGGCCTTGGAGCTGCTGGCTGGAGGGCTTCAAGTCAAAGCCACAGTGCCCACCGCTGACACAGCCGAAAGTCACTTGGACTCAGATTCTGCTGTGACAAAGATAAACCTGGAGCCCTCGATCTAATCGGAAAGAGGCAACACCGGGACCTCCGTCCTTCCTTCTCTCCCTCCTCGTCTCCCTTTTTTCCCTTCCTTCATCTAATTCTGTTGAATGCCCAGTGCTGTGCCAGGTGCTGTGCTTGGTGCTGGAACCTAGTGGGAGCAAGACAGATGTGGTCCTCTCCTCGTGGAGCTTGCAGTCTGGTGAGGGAGAGGCACACTACACAGGAAATTGCACAGATAATTATTTAATTGCAGTTGTAACAATTGTTATGAAGGAAAACAGCAGGGTTATGACAGGACTTTGAGCCAACCTGGGGGTTCAAGCAAAGCCTCCCTGCGAGTCGAGGAAGTTACATTGACCTGGAGGATGAGTCTTAAGTTGGATGCTCTAGAAGCAGAACTTCCTAGGTTGATGGGAATCTGTTCTACTTATCCATTGCTGGTATACAGGAAAATGATTGGCATCTCTATAGTAACCTGTATTCTGCAACCTTGCTATCATCACGTATTGGTCCCTCTTTTTTTTTTTTTTATTGATTCTTTCAGATTTTCTGCATAGACAATCATGGAGTCTGCAAACAAAGACGGTTTTATTTCTTCCTTCCTAACGTGTATTTCCTTTTCTTGTCTTATTGCATTGGCTAGCGGTGTTGAAAAGCAGTGGTGAGAAGGAACATCCTTGCTTTGTCTTTGGTCTTGGAAGGAAAGCTTCGAGTTTCTCACCGTTAAGTACGGTGTTCGCTGTAGGTTTTTTTGTAGATATTCTTTACCCAGACGAGGAAGTTCCTCTCTATTCCTAGTTTATTGAGAGATTTTTAAAAATCATGAATGGGTGTTGGATGTCGTCAGATGTTTTTTCCTGCAGCTACTGACATGATCATGTGATTTTTTCTCTTTAATCTGCTGGTGTGATGGATTACATTAATTGATTTTGAGTGCTGAACCAAATTTGCATGCCTGGAATAAATCCCACTTGCTCATAATTCTTTCATACATTACTAGATTCTCTTTGCTCTGTTTTGTTTAGGATTTTTATATCTGTGTTCTGTAGTTTCCTTTTCTTGTAATGCTGTTGTCTTGTTTTAGTGCTAGGGTAATATTGGCCCCATAGAACGAGTTAGAAAGTATTTCCTCTGCTTTCATTCTCTGAAAGAGGTTGTAGAAAATTGGTATAATTTCTTCTTTAACTATTTGTTAGATTTTGCCAGTGAACCTACTGGCCTGGTGCCTTCTGTTTTGAAAGGTTATTAATTATTGATTCAATTTCTTTAATAGATGTAGCCCTATTCAGATGGTCTATTTCTTGTGTGAGTTTAGCTAGTTGTATCTTACAAGGACTTGGTCTGTTTCATCTAGGTTATCAAATTCGTGGGCACGGGGTTATTCGTAATATTCCTTTCTTATCCTTTAATGCCTGCAGGTTTTGTAGTGATGTCTCAGCTTTCATTTCTCATATTAGGAATTTGTGCCCTCTCTCTCTTTTTTTTCTAAGCCTGGCTAGAGGCTTATTGATTTTTATTATCTTTTCAAAGAAACAGCTTTTCGTTTCATTGATTTCCTCTATCGATTTCCTGTTTAGCCCCCTTTTTTTTAGACGAGGCAACTCTTGGTTGACCTCACAGATTATAAAGTTCTTGTCAGCTTACAATCCCTTATTGTTTATTTTTTTACGCCTACAGCACCTGGTCTTCCTAGGTGGTCTCCCATCTAAGTACTAACCAGACCCAACCCTGCTTAGCTTCCAAAATCAGATAAAATCAGGTGGCATAGCTGTATACCCTGTATAACCATTTTTTATACGTTGGAAACAAATACATTAAAATTTGGGTCTTCATTGATTATAAAAAGTAAATGCTAAAACGTAACTTAAAAGATAAACTATATTTTCACTACAAGATAGGGGTTTTGTTTCTTAGACATAGGAGCTCTGCTTCAGACCTCGTCTGAAACAAGGAGTTGCAAAAAAGATCTTTGAAAACCACTCAGTGGTATGACCTTGGGGGGCCCTTCCATGACTCTGTGATTTGGTTAGACAAAACGCTGTTATGATCAGATGTTTTTGCTTTTACAACATCCATCTTTCTGCAGACCAGAAAGCCACAGAGGTCACTCGAGGTTGATTGTGAGGTTGGATAAAATCATCGGGAACATGATGCAGGGGAAGGACACCGGACTGGGAATCGTGATGCCTGGTCTCCGTCCTCGAATTGCTCGGCCTCCCTGGGAGTCAGAGTGCCTTCGTGTGGTGGTGTCAGAGACCCACCCAGAACGAGGCCGAGCTCTAGATAAGGCTATAACCGGAAGCTCGAATGACGTCATGAGACTCAGGTTTCCTCTCGCTGTCTCTTGGCTCTGCTTCCTCTGCACTGGTCCGATTCTCAGACAGGCTCCGGTGGCCTCCAGCAGCTCCAGGCTGACAAAAGTCACGGAGTTATCTGATGGTACCGATTTAGATCATGTGCCAACCCTGAACCATGATGATGTAGAATTCAGTGACAAACCAAACCACAAGCCTACCTCTAGAGCTTTTTTTTTTAACGCCTGCAGCACCTGGTCTTCCTAGATGGTCTCCCATCCAAGTACCAACCAGGCCCGACACTGCTTAGCTTCCGAGATCAGACAGGATGGGGCACATTTAGGGTGGCGTGGCTGTAGAACCTCTGGAGCTTGATGGGAGGCTGGTGCCACCTGAATCATGTTGCCTAAGTTGAGATCCTCAAGAAAAATTAGGGTGCTGTCACTGCAAGATTGGAGAATGGGTGCTGGAGAGGCAAAGTAAGAAGTAAGAATCAAAACAAAACCGTTTCTAAACTGCCTACCGGGAGGGGACTGCCGTGGCGAGGATGTCGTGAGAGGGGGACGTGACCACGAGGAAGGACGAGTGCCTGTGTCGGGGTGATTGGAGCCCTGCCATGTGTCACCCTGCAAACCTGCCTGGCAGGCAAAACTAGCTGAACAGACACATACGGTGCTGAACGCACACACCGTGTTTCACAAAACGCGAACTCTTGTCCTTCGTGAGACCGGTCATCCACCGATAAAAAGCTGGCATGGTGGCGCTTTCTGACTAGCCACATTCTGACTGGCTCGTCTGACACTTGCCCTGCTCATCCCAGAGGCTGATGTGCCCGTTTGCTCAGGGAAGTGTAACCGGGAAGGATTTTCTGCCTCTCTCTCTGTCTCATGATCTTGTCTTGCGGTGGCCGGTGGGGATCAGGCTGGAATTGCTGACACCGAAAATGTGTGAGGCTCAGCCGGATCTATTCATGCCAACTCTGACAATGTCGTTGAGTTATTTGCTGCTGATGGTTTTCGGTAACTGCTGTTTACTCTGCCGTAGGTGTTTGGGAAGGCACTGATGGATGAACGACCATCTCTTTCTAGTTTCTGAGGCCGCGAAAGGAAACACAGAAGTTTTTTCTTTCTTCAGGAGGAGAAAGTTTGGAGTGGGGAAGGCAGGCTTCTCCTTCATTCCTGCGCATTTGGCTTTCCCTGGGGTTAAGATGCCCTCTTCAATGCTTTCCCAGAGGTCCCCGTCAGGAAGAGACATCTATGTGCTCTTGACATTGACTTAGCAAGCGCTGCCATGTGTCCCAGCTTCCTCTTGCCTACTCTCTGTCCACTCTCCCTACGACAGCCAGAGTGACCTTACAAACACAGGTGAGCTGAGATCATGTCGTTGTCCTGTTCGCAACCCTTCAGCGACCCCCTTCACACTCGCAGAACCTGAGCTCTCGTCCAGGGCCGACAAGGCTCTGTGTGACCTGGCCCCAGGCCCTCCTCTCTGACGCGACTTTGTGCCATAGTCCACTCTCACTCATTACAGACCTGACTGGCCTCAGTTTAGTCCCTCGAACATGCCACACTCCTCTGCCACGCAGGGCCTTTGTTCATGCTGTTCCCTTATTCTGGAATGCTGTTCCCACACTTTACACGGCTGGATCCTTCTCATCTTTTAGCATCTCCTCCACCCCTCTCTCTCTCACAGTTCCCCTGTGAGATTAGACACCCACAGAGTCAACACACCCTTCCCTGGCTCCATTCCCTTCTCTGGCTCACTTCCCTGTTCTCCTATCAGCGTTTCCTGTGATCGCCTCCCAATAAATCATCATACTCAAATCCTTGTCTCAGGGGCTGCTTCTGGGGGAGCCCACACCAAGACTAGGAATCCTCTTGTTGACTGTAGTGAAGGGGTGATGCAGCCCCGGAGGCTGCTGGTGGCTGTCTTGCCAGCCACGAAGGGCAAGCCCTCCAAGAATGGTGCCGATGTGGAGGCGAATGGAACCGAGAGGTGGCGAGTGATGTGATTTTAGTGCAGTTTCGCTGTAAGTATCGCACACCACAGTTCAGACGCTCTATGAAGATCCCCATGAGATCTGTGCACCTGTATTTTTTTCTCCTACAGCTGGCCGTCTCCCATCTTCTCTCCCGACCCTCTCCCCAAATTCTATTGCCCAGAACTGTTCATCTCTGGGTCTCTGAGCTTCTGCACCCACGCAGCAACATGTGTCTCGCTGGGGAGTCACCACGCTGGAAGTTTTTCAGATGTGGGTGGGGAATTGCGAGAAAAGAATAGAAAGGCATGTGTCCGTGTTTGCAGGATGGGTGTGGTGTGCCGTGCGGTATGTGTGCACGTGTGTCTGCGTGTCGTGCTTCTTGGCGGGGCTCGTGGCCTCCCAGGATCTATGGCACAGTCTTGTCTACTGGGAACTCACAGGGGGACGCCAAACCTGGCATCGGAGGCCTCCTCTCCCACTGTCACCTCCTTTTGTCTCTCAGGGACCTTGTGCTCCCTTCACCTCTGCAGCTCTCAGCTTTCTATCTCTCTGTCTCCTCCTCTCTGCCTCCTTCCTTTGCTTCTTCACCATCCAACGTGATCACTAATCTGCAGTCCACACTCCTCTCAACCACCAGTAGATGAGCATTCCTTGGGCCGCGTTACCTTTTGTCCAATCAGCTGTGGCCGTGGTGTGTTGGGGGCGGGGCCTTGGGAAGGATGGCCAATGAAATAGCCTCCACGGCTCCAGGCCGGACAGGTGCCTGCTCTAAGAGCCTCAGGAAAGTAATGATGATAATAAGAGCCAAAAGTGACTGAGTACGTCTTTAAATCAGGCTCAGGACGCATAGTAACTCTTTTATAAGGAAATGTTATAGAAGTATAACAAGTGCACACATCTTAAGGGCACAGTTCGAAACGTTTATTACTTCTCCTAATTCTCACAGCAACCCCAGGACATGGGATGTGAGTCTGACCATCTCCAATGTACAGGTCTGAAACAGGCCTAGTGGAGTCTATCCACTCCGGATTTGACCCAGGATTTGACCCCAGACAGTAGGACTTCAGGTCCGCGTGCATAACCACTGCCGTATCCTGCTCACGGGACCAAGTCACCTTCTGCAATAGGCATCACCTGTGCCTGTTTTACCACCGGGACAGCTGTGGTCCCGAGCAATGACACGGGGACACACCAGGTGACGTTAGCTTTCCAGTGCGCAGGGTGCTAAATGGGGGAACTCCAGTCCAGCTCCACCCTCGTGGCCGTCCATCCCCCCCATCCCCCACTCCCGGCCACTTGGTGCCTTCCTCTGCTCTTCCGGGCATCCCTGCCGCAGCTGGAGGCCGCCCCTGGGAACCACCAAGCTGCCTTATGATGTGCAGATGGTGTTTCCGCCGGGCCCCTCGCTTTTCATGTCGGTGGCCTCTGGGAGCTGGGCCAGCCCAGATGTCCCTGATCGTGAGAAAGCCTCCCCTGGCAAGGCTGGCACTAGATGCCAGCGTTGGGGGCCTCCGGCCAGCTCTGGCGTGCGTTCTCTGGTGAGGGAGCTGGACCGGTTGTTTGCGAGGTGGACGATTCTGTGTCATTTGCGTCCAGCCCTGTGGATTCGGATGGTGCATCCATAGATCTAGAAATATCACTTCTGAGTCTACAAACAGACAGAGGCACTGCACAGCTAGCTGTTCAAAGGGACTCTGGCTTGATCTCTTTTTTCCATACATGTTGTTTTATCTGACTCTCAAGCTATCTGTGGGCACAGACTGCCTCTCCCATCAGAGGAGGCACCCTCATGTGACAGGA
The DNA here is from genome assembly GCA_004027375.1 of Macroglossus sobrinus. Lineage (NCBI taxonomy): Eukaryota > Metazoa > Chordata > Mammalia > Chiroptera > Pteropodidae > Macroglossus > Macroglossus sobrinus. The sequence goes on from PVKZ01003172.1 coordinate 122,196, forward strand.
ACAATCTCACACCCGTCGGTGATATAGCCTGGGCCACGGTCAGGAGCCACGTGTCTCTTCCATGAGACTGGGAATTCCACAAGCGGGACAAACGTGTCTTTCCCATCGAATTAAGTATCAGGGAAAATGTGACTCTGCTCTCCGCTCTCAGACTAGGAGTTCCTCAGATGCAGCAAACGTGACTGTCCCATCGGATTGGGAGTCCTCAAGACTGAGAACTGTGTGTCCGTCATCCCCAGGGATGATGGCATCTCTTCACACTGTCCTCCCAGAGTGTTCAGACAAGGCTCTGCGGACAGAGGATGCCTCGTGTAGGAGAGAGGCCTGCAGACCACCCTGGGGGCGCTGAAAATGGTCAGCCTGGACTCTGTCGCCCTGCCCCACCTGGGAAAGGTAGGGACAGCTTCAGGCAAAGCGAGTGCTAGAGATACACGGGCGAGGAAGGCCAGCGGGGACATTTAGAGGTGCCTGGACGGTGTCTGCCTTGTGACCTGCTGTAGAACCTGGCTTCTGGCTCGGGGCTTGCTTTGCAGCAGAAGCTCAGTGATGTTAGTTGAATGAATAAAGAGTGAATGAATGAGCGAATGAGTGAGTGAATTCCTTCCCTTGAGAAGCTCACACGCTTCTCTTGAGCGCCTCTCCACGTCGGACATAATTTTAAGCTCTTCTGTCATGTATGTCACCTCATTTGATCCTCAGAAAAACCCTGGGTCGTTTCAGTTTCTCTGCTTTGCTGATGAGGAAGTTTGGGCTCAGAAAAGCAAAGTGGCCTGTCCAAGTCCTCATAGCTGGTGAATGAGGTAGCTGGCATTTGAACCATGGTCTTTAGATTTCCAAACGTGTGCCCTCATCCTGGAAAAAAATCATCGTCATTTAATTTCACGGTTACCCAGGACAGGTGTGTGTGTGTGAAGTGGCACGTGAACTGAGGGAGGCAGAAGCTCGGAGAAGCTGTGAAGAAGGAGCGACAGTGGAGATGGGTTTTGAAGGGTGAGTAGGAGTTCACCGGACAGAGATGACGGGGAGGCGTGGTTAGAAAGGGAGGGACGAATGGTCCACCTGGAAGATGGACAGGGAGTTGGTGGGCAGCTGGCGCCTCCCACCTGTGCCCTTCTGTGGCTCCGCCTCCCTAGGACCCGGACTTCCTCCCTCTATCTGGGAAGGGCATACAGATGGAAGCCGGATCTCGTGCTGGTGCCTCACGGCCAGGAGGCCAGGAAAGCTCTGTGGGGAGCCTCCCACCCCAGCGCTGGGGCCAGCTGTCCTTCCAGGAGGAAGGAAGGGTGGTGGGGGGCCAGCTGCGATGAGATTTCCGCTTCGGGCGCTCTGAAGAGCCAGCACAGGAGGAGCTGGGCCTGTGGGCCTGCTTCCGGCCAGAGCGGGGAGGCACAGAAAGGTGGAAGTGGGTGAGCTATCCCTCAGGCCTGTGACAAGTGGCCCTCTCTGTCTGATTTAGGAAGCAGAAGGAAACTTATCATGTCCCGCATGAGTGCGATACCCCTTAGATAGCGTTAGGGGGACAGGCAGGCATTGCGTGTTGCTGGACGGGAGTACACAGTCGGTGTCCCATGGGCTCTTGGTGGCTGATGGGTGGTCACACTTGTGAGTTCGTCGTCTCACAAAAGCTGGGTAGGATGAAATGATCTCTTTGTGGAGCGTGTCAGGTCCTGTTGGTGTCACAGATTCAGGGAGGTCGGGGGAAGGAGCAGAGACCCCCGCACCTGCAGCTATTAATAATATAAACACATTAATCAAACACAAAAATCATAAAACACACATTAATCATATGGGTTTTAATCAGCAGAACCTTCCGACAAGCCTGGACGTTTTGCCTGAAGCCGAATGAGTGAGACAGACGAAAGCAGAGAAGGTCATTTGGAGGGAGATGGGGACCCACAGGATGACTCACTTAGACCCCTTGACCCCTCCTGGGCCCCTCAGGACTGTTCATGGAACACAGTTCTCCCCAGCACCTGACTATTGCACTCTAACACCGCACTTTTACCATTAGGACAACTGAGGCACCGAGCGAAGGCTTGGTCTGATGTTGCCTCTGTCCTAGGTGTGTGGGGTGGCGTCCCCACATTCCTGGACTGAAACTCAGTGTGTGGGGGAGGTCTGTTGAGCTGTCCTACTGGCTCTGGTGGCACCTCCTCCAGGCTCTCCACCCGTGACCCAGGCCTCGCTCTCTGGGCACTGCTGCCCAGCAGTCTGCCCACGAGCCTGGGCCCCGTCCCCTTTGCAGGCGGGCACGCTGAGGGCCGGAGAGGGCCAGGCTCCAGGCTGCGTGGGCGTCGGGCGGGCCTTAACGCAGGGCTGAGTCAGCGCAGCCTCTGGGTCTGTCTCTCCCAGACCTCCACTTGTCCCGGGCTCACTCGGCCACGGGTGACCCTCCCATGAGCACCGGCAGACGGCCATCTGCCCAGGCCTTGCCCAGCCGGGAGCCGTGAGAAGCAGGTTCCAATATGGAAGCTGCCAGGGCGTCACTAATGGGCTGTCGGTTGCAATTAGGGCAGTGGCCTTTCATCTCCTGCCACTCCCTCCTGCTCAGGGCAGCCTCCCGGCAGCTTCCCCTCCCGACTCTGGCTGGCCCCGGTGGCAGGCGCTCCTGCTGAGCCGGGACCCCAGGCGGGCGCCGGGGCGAGCGGGCCTCGCCATGAGCCTTTGCCAGGGTCCAGCTGTCGCGTTTCCCCGGGGCCCCGTCTTCAGCGGCCCTTCCGTCCGTCCCTGAGCCCCGCCGGGGACAACCGAGGCCCCTCTCGGCCTGAGCCTCAGCCCAGAAGGCTCCATCCACTCCAGTCAGACCTGCCTGAGATTACCTAGGTGTTCTGGTGACTTCTGAGGGCCTCGCATGAAAGATAACGCCCAAATCAACAAATCTGCCATTGTGGCTTTGAAGAGACTGTTTCAATCACTTTATTTTGTCTTTATGTCAGGTTTGCCAGATGGCTTGGGTCTTTCTGAGGTCCTGGGCCGAGGGGGCTCACAGAGAACTGGTGCGGCTTCAAAGCTGCTTTTTAATCTTTAGCAACATCACAGCGGCTGGAAACTGCCGAGGCTCCCTCAAGTCTCTCCCACAAAAGGCGCGGCCGAGGCTCTAATGAAAGCCAGATAAAGGCATGGCTGGAATCAGAAACAGAGGGAAAAGAGCAGTCGTTAGTCTTTCTTGTAGCTGTTTCAAAAGAAATTCTAAGACAAATTATGGCTTTGGGTGTTTTTCTAAAAGGACTGAAGCAGGGAGAGGAGCTGGGGGAGGATGCTGTGACCCCTCAGCACCCTTCCCCTTGCATAAAAGGCGGAGGAGACTGGGAAAAAAAGGCCGGGATACAACAATAAACTTTCTGTGCGCGCGTGTGCGCGCGCGCGCGCTCGCGCGGGGATGAAAGCGTCGCTGGCATAATTATAGGCGAGGGCGCGCGGGAGCGGGCGGGCGGGCGGCCTTACCTTGCCGCCAGCGCTATTAATGATGAGGCTGCCTGCCTCCTTTCTCTTCTCTGGAAGGGTGCCTTTGGTGTCCGGGAACGGGATGGGGACGCCGCGCCAGGCGGCTGACATTTGGCGCACGCTGCACACATGCGATGCGTCGTGGATCCAGGCGCCCAGGCGGCCGACGCCCCACGGTCCCCTCCAAGGCGGCGAACGTGCCCTGGGGTCCGTCCTTCTCTCCCACTCGCCCTCCGTTAAGCTTTCAAGGTCTGTCTCTCGTTAGCTGGGGAGGGGCTTTTTGACCTGCCATTCCAACCCCACATGCTCTCTCTCTCTCTCTCTCTCTCTCTCTCTCTCTCTCTCTTTTTTTAAGAGAGCAGAGGGATGGGGAGCCTACATCTCTTTCCGTGGCATAGGCCATGATGGAGAAACCTCACCATGAGCCAAAAGGCCAGGCCTGTCGGGTGCTGCTGGGTTCTCCAGCAGGGGCGGTGCGCCAGGCTGCTCTGGCCTCCTGCCTCTCCTCTCCCTTCTCCCCTGCCGTCATCCTAGTTTGTGTGAGTGGTCGGTTAGCTACGTGGCAGGGCCTTGAGGATGGGACAGCTAAGGTTTGAGGGGTGGGCGAGCAGGAGGTGGGAAGCTGGACAGTGTGGGGGCCTTCCAGGGGAGGGGCGAGGGGGGGACCGTTGGGGGATGCTGAGGAGCATCCTTGCGAGGGCACCGTTGGCTCTGAAGGTTGATGAAGACCAAAAGAGTCCCAGAACCACACGGTGACACCCCGAAAAGGACCCCTCACTGTAGAGTTGTCAGACTGATGTCCCAGGAGGGGAAGGGGTTCACCAAAGTCGCACAGCTGGTGAAGGACGAAGCGAGACCTCAGGCCCATGTTCCGCTGGAGGAACCAGAAATCCCGAGACAATGGCCGTCTGGTGCGGGGCGGGAAGACTCGTGTCCCGTGGGGAACAGTGCACAGGGTCTGGCGTGCTCTGTGCCCGTCCCCGTGCAGCTCTCTGCTCCCCTGGACACTTTGCAGGACTCAGTGGCCGTGGACTTTGGCTCCTGGAGCCTTGGCCGAGAGGTATCCTTGGGGCCTTCTGAGCATCAGGTGTACGGCCCGGGTGGGGTTTAGTGAGGGGCTTCCTCCTGCAGGTGAGTCTTCCCCCACCACACCCACGAGGCCCTTCCCTGCTTCGGAGACTTGAAGAGAAGAGAAATGAAAGAAATGTAGCTGCTCACCTTTTAGCTGCCTGTTTTAAAAGGACTTCTCATCTCCCCGTCTTGTTCTCAGCCCCAGAGGAGAGAGCGTTAGATGTGGCGACAGGCGGTGCCTATGGGAAGGGCAAGGGAGGTGGCCCCATCTCGTTCTGGTACTTCCTGCCTCTGCGTGCTCTCTCTCTCTCTCTCTCTCTCTCTCTCTCTCTCTCTCTCTCACTCACTCTCTTTCTCTCTCTCTCTCTCACTCTCTCTCCCCCCTCTCTCTGTGTCTCCCCCTTTCTCTGTCTGGGGCTCCGGTTTCTGTACTTGGCACTGGGGTGTCTGTGGCCTCTCATCTTCCACAGCCTCCCGACACTTCTGGTGGCTCTGTCTCTGCTGCACCTGTCCCTGATCGAGGAGCTGAGGGTGTCAAGAGGTGGAGAACCCCAGGTGACTGAGGGGGCTGAAGCCAGCTGGAGGGGAAGGGGGTGGCGAGGTGATGAGGGCTGGGGTGTCACATCACACTTCCTTAGGGCAGAGCCAGGCAGAAGCTGCCTGCTGAGCCCTTGGGCTGTTTTAATGAAGGAGAATTTGGGCAGAGTAGACGTTTGAACCACGTGGGGGCACATTTCTGCCGCGCTCCTGTATGTATGGCATGCACCCAGCACCACCCAGATGCACCCAGCACCACCCAGACACACCCCGAGACCTCCTTGTCCGCAGTATTGCACAGTGTGGGGTGGGCACAGGCTCTGGGGCCACACTCCTGAGGTTCGAATCCAGAGTCCTCAGCTTCTCAGCTGAGGACTTACCCTTTCTGTGCCTCATTTATCCATAACATGGGACCAATAACAGCGCTTAGCACATGGGGTTGTCGTGAGGGAGAAATGAGGTAACACATGTAAAGTGCTTAGAATGATGCCCGGCACACGGGCGCCCAACAAATGTGACTTGATGCCATCGATGTCCCCGTCTCCGTCTCTTCAACTAAGGTGATGGCAACATCGAGTAAGGCGAGAACCCACGTTGTGAGCTGGTCCTCATGCTTGGGGTGGGGGCACTGGTGCAAAGGAGCCCCTGTTTCCTCTCCTTGTCTTCAGGCGACAGGCCCTTCTCTCCTGGGGGGCGGGGCAGCTCTTCCAAGGAGTTCTACAGGTGGGGTGGAGCCTTTCATGGGCCATGTGACACAGGCCTGACCAATCAGAGAAACTCATTCCTCGCGCCCGTATTGCTTGATTGACATATAGAAGGTCATATGACCCCAAACAGGCCCGAGTCCTCTCCAGAATTTTGGTGCCAGAAACTGTCAGAAAAGATGCTTTCCCATCGTCTGAGATCCCGAGATCTAAGGGTGATGTCAGCCAGCTTCTCCAGCTGCATGAGGGAAGTGACAGCAGCAGGAAATGAGGTCATCATGTCAAGAAAAGTAGAAATAAGACAGGAAATGGGTGGGGGAGGGGGAGGGGGAGGGAAAGAGCGAGAGAGATGGAGATAGGCCCCGAATCCTGCGATGCTGGCTCTCCTGTTCTGTGGCTGCTTCTGGCTGATCCAGCCTGGGCTTCTTGCAGTTGAAAGCGTTGGGTGCACAGTAGTGATGATGATGTAGATGATGTAAGCTGGCTTGAACCCCTCGGAGGCCTGCTCTCCTGCTCACGGCGCCCACACGCACAGGAGCTCAGAGCCTCTTCCACAGGGCAGCCGCACCATGAAAGGGACGCTCAGGAGGACCAGCTGATGAAAGGCTGAGACTCTGAGGCAGGAGTGGCTGTAGAGGAGAGTCATAGCTGACATGGGGTCATCAGAAGGCGAGGCTTCCTGGTACTGACAGCTCTTGAGCTGGGCTTGATTTCGGAGTCTTGGCGGAGTGGCGAGGGGAGTGGGTGAGCATCCCAGGCGAAGGGCTCAGAAGAGAGAAGATGTATGGGATGTGAGCAGAACAGCAGCTAGTGTGGTTCGGCCTGAATGTCAGGTATGAATGTAGCAGGGAACACTGGGAGCTACGAGTCTGGAAACCTCTCTTGGGGTCAGAACAGGGAAGGTCTTTAATTTCAGGCTGAGGACCTTGGATTTTATGGGCTGGACTCGAAGGAGACATTGCTGAACTGTTTGCATGCTTTGTTCATTTCGACTCTTCCTTTTTGAGGAGAAGGTGAAAGGTTCAGAGCTGTGGAGAGCATGGTGAAGATGGGGCGTGGGTTAGAAGACCCGGTGAGAAGTAATGGCAGTCTAGAGTTGGACAGTGGCTTAGGATGGAAAGGCATATCATGGGGATTTGCTGTTTTTATGTTCAGCATCCACTGTCGCTTCTTCCGGTAAGAACTTCCTTATTTTCCTTGGGGAAACCACCCCTCTCCCAAACTCAGTCTCTATGGTTTAGGTGGGACTGACCTCACACCCAGACCGAGGGCATAGCATGGGACCCTGGCCTGAACTAACCCATATCTCCACCCCGCAACCTCAGTGAATGGTTCAAGGTTGGCCTTGTGTCCCAATTTGGGCCAATAAGAGTTTGCCATCTCTCAAAAGTAGCCAGCCCGCTATTTTTGTAGGATGCGTTCGAGAAGGGAAACTCTGTTTTCCAGTGGACCTGTGGCGGAGAGGAGGTGAGCCTGGAGCTTCAGGGGCCCCCCATGAGCTAGAATGGAGTCACACAGAGGGACGCGGAGTGACAGATGGAGAGAGTGGGACCAAGTTCTGATACCATCACTGAAGTCACTGCATCAGACAGACCCTTGGATGTCCCAGGTGCCCGAGATGATGAATTTGAGCTGAGTGTCCTGTAACTTGCAGAAAGAGTCCTGAAGCTGATGTAGTGACAAGCTGAAGCAACAGACTCAATCTGCGCGTGCGTGTGTGAGCCCAGGGGAGAGGGAAGGAGTGAAGGAGAGGCAGGGGGTCAGGGCCTCCTTGCCTGAGAGGCTGGTGGTACAACTTGCAGGGGCTGGGCCTGTGAAAGAAGAGGCCATTTCCGTAGAAAGGTACAGAGTCCACTCACTAGAATCCAACATACCAGCAGGAACCAAAGGTGGCTAACTATGTCTCCACTGTCAGAAGGAAGAAGCAAATTCTAGAAACCCGTGTTGATCTGGAGGACTTGGCCACCGGCAGAATCCACCCTGGGCCAGAGTTGGTTTCACTCGATGGCTTGGAGGCCCACAGCTTAAATGAATGCTCATCAATGAGCGTTTCAGCTATGCAGACCGAAGCAATGTTTTTCTTTCTGTTTTCCTCAGAGTTTTCTGGGAAATTATATGAACCAGAAACTCTATTCTTTAAAAGTAACTGGCAAAGTGAAAAAGAAGGAAATTGGGTAGGCTAAAGGCCAGAGGTCATGTCCCAGCTCTGCTATGCTCTGTCCGGATAATCTTGGGCAAATTACTTAGGTATTTGAAAGTTGAGTCAGAGATCCCCAGTTGGAGAAGAGGTGAGAAATATTCAAGGCAGAAGAACGGGCTGGTGGCTGGGGTGAGGGAGGCCCTAGAAGGAGGTGGGTGAGTCACAGACTCTGGTGCCAGTTGGACCAGCACTCTCATTCTGGCTCAAGTGGGTGACCTTAAAGCAAATCCTTGAACCTCTCTGTGCCTCATCTGAAAAGTGGGCCAAATGATATTTGTCTTGCAAGGTCCATGTGAAGATTATTGGCAGAACTTTTCTGTAAAGTGCCTGGCATGTAGTCGGTGCTCAATAAATGATGCTTCGCCACTGTGATTATATTTTAATGGTTTATTATTCCTTCTCGAGGCATGGAGGCATGGAGGAGCATGGTGTGTATGCATGTGTGTATGCATGTGTGTGTGTGTTAGCCTTCTCTAAGGTGCAAATAAAAGAAAATCAAATCAGACCGGCTTAAGAAAAAGAAAAAAAAGAACCAACTTGGCCAGCTCCCCAGAGTCTAGTGGCTTTTCCCTAGAGGGATACCTTCTGGGGAGATAAGATAAATACATAAAATGTAAAAAAGAAAAAAAAAGGAGTTGTTGGCTCACATAAGAGTAAATTCCAGGGTTCTGATGGGCTTCAGGCATGGCTAGATCTAGGGGCTCAGATACTATCCCCAGGATACTGTCTATAGCTCCATCTTTTGCCTCTTCTTCCTGTGGGAGAGCTTCCACTTCAGGGGTGTGCTGGAGCCAATTATAAAACATTCCGGACTTTTGAGCAGTGTTGCCAAATCACTGGTAGCATAACATCGGCCGTGGTGGGAGTATTTCTTTCATGGAAATTGGCAAACACTAGAAATCAGAGCTTTTTTTTTTTCTCTCTCTTTCTTTTTTTGTGGTGGGAGGAGAGCTAGTTCACCAGAACACGACGGCTTCATTCTCCAAAAATCACTTCCCTTGGAGCGGCAAGATGGCTGCCCACAGCAACTGGCGGACGGCCTACCACCTACGCAACTCCTGTGGGAAGCAAATACCTCTTTCCCAGGAGTTCCAGGAAATGTCCCAGGGCTGGGTCTCATTGGTCTGGCCTGGATCACATGCCAGTTTGTGAAATATTTACTGAGGCCAGTGTGCCAGGGGGCAGAGTATACTGACCGGCACAAGATGTGTCCTTCCTGGACCTAAGGGCTGGGGTCGGCTCTGCCTGAACCATGGGGACCGAGAGTAGGTGTCAAGATGGTCCTCTTTATTGTAACCACCACAGAACCTGGAAGCCTGCGACAGGAAGTGTTTATTGCTCGCATATCTGTGGTTTGGCTGAAGGCTCCGCTCCAGGCTGAGCTTGTCTGAGGCAGTTAGCTAAGATTGCTCGGCTCCCATTCTCTCTCCGTTCCCTCCTGGGACCCGCTGACCAGTCCAGAATGTCCTCATTATGGTGATGGCAAAGTCACAAGACAAGAAACAGTGACGCCGTTGCAAGGCCCAGGCTCAGCCTGGTCACACCATCACTTCTGCCTCATTCTGTTGTCCGAAGCGAATCACAGGGCTGTGCTCAGATTCGAGAGGTGGGGACATAAGGTTTGCTTCTTCAGTGAGATAAACTGTGAAGGGTTTAGATGTGGAGTCAGGGGAGAGGAATTGGGACCCTTAAAACAACTTAGCACCTTCCCTAAAGAAAAACAGGGTACCATCAATAGCGGAAGTAGAATGGATGCTGGGTGGGTATAAGCACCATGTCCACTGAGACGGCCACCTGCGAAGAATTGTCTGCCTTCTGCTCCTGCCTTGCCTCCCCACTCCCCTGAGGGGGCTTCCTGGGACCACTTCCCTGATAAGTGATCAGGGTGGGACACTGCATCAGAGGTTCACCAGGGTTTCAAAGAACACAAAAATCCACAATGAGGTCTGCAGGTGCCTCATCCTCTCAAATCTGCATGTCTTTCCCCCTCCCCTCACCCCTGCATCTGACTGGATGGCTCCACCTGGCCCTCCAAACTCAAAACGTGACTTATCACCCCTCCGCGCCCTCCGTGGCCAGCATGCCTTCTCTCCTCTCTGTGGCCCGTCTCAGGCCGTGAAGACGGGCACTGCCCTCCCGCCCGCCTCGGCCACGCAGGGTCTCGTTCTGGCACTCTGTGCATCCTTCCCGAAGCTCTCCACTTCTCTCCGCCGCCCCCTGACATTCTCTGGTCCTCGCCAGCATCATCTCTCACCTCCAGTCCCGCCTCCCCGCAATCCCTCCTCTGCAGGAAACTTGGCCACGAGGTTCACTGCTGAAAAGCCCGCCTGTGGCTCCCCATCGCTGTGGACAGGAACGCCACACTCCAAGCCGGGGCTTGAGAAGGCCCTGCAGGAGCCGGTCCCGTCCACCTTCCAGTTTCCTTAACGCCCCTGGACACCCGCTGACCAGAGCTGCCTTTAGCAACCTGGACCGGCCTGTATCACCTGCTGGCCTTAGCGCCCCCTTCTCCTTCTGCTCCCCAACACTTTCCCCTTCTCCTCCTCCCCAACCCGACCCCTCCTCCAGGCCTGGCTTCCCTGCCTCTCCCACAGAGCTGGTGACTCTGGATCTCTGGCCTGCGCTCATGAACCCCAGTGTCCACGAATCCCCTGAACTGTAACCGGTCACTTAATCGCGTCTCTTCTGTGACAGGTGACTGCCTCGAGCAGGGGCCCTGTCTGCTTTGTTCCCGGTTGTATCTCTGGTATTTAGTGCCACGCCCCCCCCCCACTCCAGCCTTTGTGTCTCCCTGGGACATCTTCCCCAGGTCCTTCAGGGGAGGAGATGGGGGAGAGGAGTGAGAGGAGGAGGGAGGGCAGGACGAGAGAGCGAGCCCTGACCCGAGGCACAGAGCAGTGTCCGTTGTCCACTCTCTCAACTCCTCTCATCTAAGTAGGTCGCTCGGAAGAACTCGGAGTCCCTGTCAAAGTTTCAGGGAAAAACAATAACTTGGTTTTGACCTTGCTCTCTTCAAAAAGCGAGCTGCTGCTGAGCTGCGAGATCAAAAAGAATAAATAATTGTTTTTCTTTTTTGTTGTTATGATACGGATCGTCTGAGCGGTTAGTGGTAAGCAAGCGGCTTTGATTCCATGCTGGCCCCCCAGTGCTCCAGCCTCTCTTTATGTCAGCGGGCTCCTGTCTCCACCCCAGGACAGCAGAATCCCTTGATTAAATTCATATTTGTTTTAATCTTTCCCTGTGTCTGATCTCGAGCTCAAAGATGGCCAGGAAAAAAAAAAAAAAGCCAGCTGTCCCGCTGAGGCCACAGGGAGGGCCCGTGTCAGGCCCCACGCTGTCCGTTCTGTCCGGCGCGATAAGGCCGCCAGCCCGCGGGGCCCCCGCCATGCCCACCGCGCCAGCCCCTTGCCCCGCACTGCCCGCGGCTGCTGGGACGGCCCGCAGAGCCGCTGGGCTGCAGGGGAGGACGAGGGGGGTGGGGATGGGGGATGAGGCAGTTGGCAGCGTCGGCCACAGCCTCCGACTGGACCCCTACGCTGGCCTTGGAGGGCTAGAATCCTCTTTAAAAATTTTAAAGCTCGAAAAGTCACACAAAAAGCGATGGATCGTGGGTGCCCAGAGTGAAGCGTATCCCCCCGCTCAGCTCGTAGCAGGTTATCATAGTTTGTCTGCGTTTCTCATCCTCCCCCACCAACCCCCCGACTCGCATCCCTCCCCCATTCCACCAGCACACAGGCAGCCTTCCAATGCGATGGGTGAACACCCTTAAACACACAGCGTTGCTTCGTGTGTGTGGATGTGTGTTTCTTTTTATTCATTGTGGTGAAATACTTAGAACATAAACTTACCGTTTTAACGCGTGTGATTTTAATACACAGAGGGGTCTTGAGTTCTGGACAGTGTGGCTGGCGGTCAAGAGTACAGACTCTGGACCCAAACGGCACGAGTTCAAAGCCCCCGCCCCGCCACGTGCTAGCGGCTACTTACGCATTCAGTGCCTCAGTGTGTCCACCTGCGAAATGGGATGATACAGTTGCTCCTATTTCTCAGAGTTGTCTGGAAGATTCAACGAAGTAACCCTTAAGAGACACTCAGAACACCGCCTGGCATTCGCTAAATACTCGAAAAGTGTGAACTACTTTTATTATTCCATTGCTCACTTCACTGGCTCTCACCCAGGCCAGAGTTTTTGAGAACCGCCGTGCTGATGGACGTGCATCTGGTCCCTTGCTTTTAACCGTGTTCCTCAGGGTGCATTGCCTACATTTATTTTTTGATCCCCCCAGAGATGGACACTGAATTAGCAGCAATGAGCTTCCCTCTCGGACCAGCAGGAGGACTGCTTTCAGGAGCGGGATCATGGGGTCCTAGGTCAGGGGCTGGCAAATTTTCCTCAAAGAGTGAGAGAGTCAATATGTTTGGCTTTGTGGGTTATCTGTTAACAACCACTCAACTCTGCGCATGTAGCTCTAAAGCAGCCATAGGCCATATGTAGATGAATGAGCATGACTGTGTTCTAATAAAACTTTATTGACAAACGCAGGGGTGGGCCAGGTTTGGCTTGCAAGTGCACAGTCCCTGTATTAGGTCATAAGGATGCCTAATGTCACTGAATACCCCCAGGTGCTCCCAGACTACCCTTGTCTATTCTCCCACCAGCCATGCTCATGTGTTCTTGTCACCCCGTGTCCTTCTAACAGAATTCTCCACGTCTCTGATTCAGAGAGCAGATGACAGCCAAGGGGTCCATGCCTCTGATGGCCGCTCTCGCCTTTGCTCTCTGGTTTTGATTTTTTTTTTTTATGGTGAGGTTTGGGCTGTTTACATGTGTTGGTTGAGATCTTGCCCTGTGAAATTTAAGTTCATGTATACCTGGGTCATCTGAGCCATTTCACTGCCATTCACGGTGGGCCAGGCACCATACTAAGCAGTTGACATGGTCTAACCCCCTTTGTCCTCCCAACAGCCCCGAGAAGGAGACACGAGTGGAAGTTCCTTTTCCAGATGAGGAAACGAAGGCTCAGACAGGTGGGGTGTGTTCTCACCTCTCTTATTTCACATTCCAATCTTAAGATAACCTTTAAAACCTTAATGTTGTTTTCAGGAAAAGCCCATAAAAAAATGGTTCGTGCCTTTGCCACGATTGGCGGTTTTGTTTTTCTTTATAAAAACTGCTTTAATACAAAGTCAATATGCAATAACAACGTGAGAAACATCGCTAAAATACAGAAGGTAAGTCGTGTTGGATTTAACTGCATTTACAGTTTAAAATGCAAAATAAGGTTGCCGAGAACGGTCCTTGAAATAAGTTTTAGAAACATAAAAAAAAAAAATCAGCACGGTGTGCAACCAACGTTGTCACTGAAAATGTTCATTTTGACCAGATTCGTTGGTGGCATTTCGCTGAACACCAGAAACAAACTTAAAAATTTATGACAACATTATAGTCATTGAGGCAGACAGAATGGCCTGAAATGACTTTGAAATTAAAAAAATAAGACAAGATTGAGGGGATTAGTCTAGACTAAAAGTGGCCAAAAAGACATCACAGCCACATGCCAAGGTGTGGCCTTTGATTGGGTCTTAGTTTAAACAATGTTCAAAGATGTTTCTAGAACAAATGAGAATGTGAATGTGAACTGATTATTAGGAGATATTAGGGAACTAGTGTTGATTTTGTTAGATGCGATAATGGTGTTGTGGAAAATATCCTTTTTTTTTTCGACAATGCACGCTGAGGCATTGCTATCGTACAGTCTGAAAGTTACATATAAAAATAAATATGGACGAAACCAACGTGGCAGATCTAGAGGGGAGTTTATTGAATTTCATTTTCCTAGTCTATTTTTTTAGACTATTTCAAATATGCCTTTAAAAGACGTAAAACTAAAAATATTGCAATGCATATGAAAGCTTTAAATCTCTTAATACATTTGTCACCAACAGCAAAAATCCGGGGGCAGTGACTGATGAAGGGGAAAAATGGGGTATGCTGTAAAATGCTGACTTTACGGCCCCCGCAGCGACAGTAACCAGAGGGAGATGTGGGTGGTGGGGTGTGGGTGTGGCCAGTGGTGACTTGACCACAGTGTGTGAAATCCCTCATGCTGGTGGCCTGCCAGCTCCCGTGGGAGCCATCGCTGGGGTTTATGGTTGGCTTTACGGAATTCATTCAATGCTTTGGCACCTGCACAAGAAATACATGTGTGCCCCTGGAAAATCTTGAAAAAAAAAAAAAAAAACCCCAAACCTACCAGGCTTATAAATTCCATGCGGAGTCCGCAAAAGGTGTCACCTCTCCTCCATCCTCCTGATTTTTACTGTCACCTCCCCTGAGGCTGAGGCAGACCGTGGCCTGGGTGACCTCGAATAAGTTACATTAGATCTCTCATCAATAAATGGAGAATGACAGAATCTGTCCTTCAGGCGTTTTGTGTGTGTGTGCGCGTGTGTGTAAAATTCACATAACATGAATCAACCGTTTCAAAGCGAATGATTCAGTAGCATTTCGTACATTCACGATGTGGTACGACTCTCCTCACCAACCATCTGTAGAACTTCTTTCTTCCTCCATGAAAACTGTACCCCTTAAACTACAGCTCGCCATCCCTCTCTCTCCCAGCCCCTGGACACCACCCATTGCCTTTTGGTCTCTATGAATTGACTTATTTTGTATATTTCAAATAAATGGAATCATAGAATAAAATATGTGACCCTTTTGTGTCTGGCTTCTGTCACTTTAACGTAATGTTTTCAGGGTTCATCCAGGTCACAGCATGTGTCAGCACTTCATTCCTCTTTGTGGCTGAATGACATTATATATATATATATCACGATTTGTTTATCCATTCATCCATTCATCCATCGATGGACTTTTTTTTTTTTTTATCCTTTGGTTATTGCGAATAACCGGCGATGAACATGCACGCACAAGTATTTGTTTGCGTTCCTGTTTTCAATTCTTTTGGGTGTATACCTAAGAGTAAAATTGGGTCATATGGTGATTTCATGGTTAACTTTTTGAAGAGCTGTAACAACTGTTTTTCATGGTCCATGGTAGCTGCAGTATTTTACGTTCCTACCAGCAAAGCTTGAGGGTTTCACATCCTTGCTCACACTTGTTATTTTTTTGTTTTGTGACTATAGCCATTCTTGCGGGCGTGAAGCGGCATCTCAGTGTGGCTTTGATTTGCATTTCCCTGATGACTAGTGATGCTGAGCATCTTCTCATGTGCTTTCTCGTCATTCGTATGTATCTTCCTCAGAGAAATATCAAGTTCATTGGCTACTTTTGAATTTGATTATTTATTTTCTTGTTGAGGGTGTGGGTTCTTTTTGCTCTCTTGATAGTGTCTTTTGATACTCATAAGTTTTGGTTTTGATGAAGTCCATTTTACCTATTTTGTGTGTGTGTGTGTGTCCTGTGCTTTTAATGTCATACTTAAGAAACCATTGCCAAATTCAAGGTCATTAAGATTTTCTTCTATGTTTCCTTCTAACAGCTTTATAGTTTAGCTCTTAAATTCAGGTCTTTGATTTATTTTGAGTTAATTTTTGTATATGGTATAAGATACGGGTCCAACTTTATTCTTTTGCTTGCCGATATCCAGTTTTTCCAACACCATTTGTTGAAAAGGTTGTCCTTTGCCCGTTCAATAGTCTTGGCTCCCTAGTCAATTAATCATATGTGAGGGTTTATTTCCGGGCTCTTTATTTCATTCCATTGATTTATATGTCTATCTTTATTACACTGTTTTGTTTACTAGCTATAGTGAGTTTTAAAATTGGGAAGAGTGAGTCTTCCAACTTTGTTCTTGTTCAAAGTTGTTTTAACTATTTGGGGTACCTTGAAATTGCATATGAATTTTTGGGTAGGTTTTTCTATTTCTGCAAAAAACACTATTGGGATTTTGATAGGGATTGCCTTGACTGTAAATATTGTCATCTTAAAAATATTCAGTCTTTCAATCTGTAAAACAGGATGGCTTTTCTTTTATCAGGTCATCTTTATTCTCTCAGAAAGGTTTTGTAGTTTTCGGCATATATGTCTCTCCCTCCTTTGGTTATATTAATTCCTAAGTATTTTATTTATTAGCTGCTATTGTAAATTAAGTTATTTTATTAACTTCCTTTTTGGATTGTTCATCGCTAGTGCATTGAAATACAACTGATTTTTGTGTGTTTGGTTTTATATCTTGCAACTTTGAATTTGTTTATTAGCTCTGACAGGCGTGTGTGTGTGTGTGTGTGTGTGTGTGTGTGTGTGTGTGTGTGTGTGTTTATTCTTTAGGGTTTTCTACATATAAGATTATGTCATCTGTGAACAGAGATAATTTTATTTCTTCCTTTCCAATTTAGATGCCTTTTAATTCTTTTTTTTTTTTTTTTGGCCTAAATGTTCTGGCTAGAACTTCCGGTATTATGCTGAACAGAAGTGATAAAAGCAAGCATTTTGTCTTGTTTCTGATCTTAGGGGGAATGCTTTCAGCCTTTTGCTGTTGAATCTGATGTTAGCTGTGGATATTTCATATATGGCTCTTATTAAGTTGAGGAAGTTCTGTTCTATTTCTAGTTTATTGATTTTTATTTTTTTTTTAGTCATGAAAGGGTGCTGAATTTTGCAAATGCTTTTTTTTTTGTGACTCAATCGAGATTATAAGGTGTTTTTTTCCCTCCCTCATTCTATAAATGTGATGTATTACACTAATAGATTTTCTTATTTTGAACCTATTTGGTCATGCGTATAGTTCTTTTAATATGCGGCTGAGTTCAGTTTTCTAGTATTTTGCTTAAGGTTTTTGCATCTCTCTTCCTAAGAGATATTGGCCTGTAGTTTTCTTATTCTGTCTTCGTCTGGCTTTGGAATCAGAGCAATGCTGGCCTCATAGGATGTATGGGAAGTGTTGCCTGTTCTTTAGTTTTTTGGGGGAAGATTTTGAGAAGTATTAATATTAATTCTTTTTTAAATGTTTGGTAGAATTTGCTAGTGTGAAATCGTCTGGTCTTATGCTTTTCTTTATTGAGAAGTTTTGATTATTAATTCAATTTCCTTACTTGTTACAGGTTTATTCAGATTTTATATTTTTTCTTGAGTCAGTTTTGGTAGTTTGTATATTTCTAGGATTTGTCTGTTTCATCCAGATGATCCAATTTGCTTGTATATAATTGTTCATAGCATTCTCTTATGATCTCCTTTATTACCGTAAAATTGGGAGTAATGTCCTCACTTTCACCTTTTCAATTTTAATTGTTTGAGTTTTCTCTGTCTCTTTTTTTTTTTTTTTAGTCAGTGTGGCTAGTTTAACAGTTTTGTTGGTATTTTAGAGAACCGACTTTGTGTTTATTTGATCTTCTCTATTCTTGTTCTATCTCTCTCTTTTTCTTATAAGACACCAATCCTATCAGATTAGGGATCTACCCTTATGACTTCATTTAACCTTAATACCTCTTAAGACCATATCTCCAAATACAGTGACAGTGGGTGGTTAGGGTTTCAACATATGAATTTTGGAGAGACGCAACTTATTCCATAGCAGACTGGATACTTTTGATGGTCTTAGCTTCAAATTTGTGGATTCTTACATCTGATTCATCAAATCTGCTATTGAATCTCTCTAGTAAAATTTTCATTGTAATTTTCAGCTCCAGAATTTCTGTTTGATTTCTTTTTATATTTTATGTCTTTTTTACTCTGATTTCCTTTATTTATTTATTTTTTTGGTTCATGATTTCCTTTAGCTCATTGAACACATTTAAGATAGTTGACCTTAAGTCTTTATCTAGTAAGGCTAACATCTGGGCTTCCTCAGGGACAGTCTCTGGCAATACTTTGTTTTCCCTGCGAATGGGACATACTTTCCTGTTTCTTTGTATGACTTGTAAATATTTTGGTTGTAAATGGAAATTTTGAATGTTATACTATGGTAACTCTTGAAATCAGATTCTCCCCAGGGTTTGCTGTTGTTGATTGTTGAGGGCTGCAGCCACTGTTTGTTTAATGACTTTTTCAAACTATTTATTTTTTTTTGGGGGGGGGGAAGATTGTTTTTCTTGCTGTGTGTGGTCACTGACACCTCCGTACATTTAACTGGGAGGTTAGCCAGTGACCTGACAGAGATATTCTTAAGTGCCTAGAGCCAAAAAGAAGAAATACATTCTCCTGGTCTTTGTAAATTGACTCTAAGCTGGAGCATACCTTCAGAGCTGAACCAGGATCGTAGAGCTCTGCCTTAGCCTTTACTTCCTGCTACCAAAGATCAGCCAAAGGTGGAAGCCTAGGATCCTATCAGATCTTCTCTGAGTAGGCGCCCAGCCCTGGGCATGTGTGTTGCACTCCAGATTCCCCAGTATGGATGTTGCACCTTTGATGCCCTTATTATCCCCACATCTTCCTTCCCAGCCTCCTCCTTTTACAGGTAAGCAAATACACTACACACATCCTTACTAAAATTTGGCAGCCTGTTTCTCTGTTAAGTACCCGCCTAGTTTCCGTAAATGTTTAAATTAGATCTTAGAATTCCAAAATAATTAATTCTGTCAGTTTTTTCCCCCTAGTTTAATTGTTGCTTCTTTGGGGAGATCAATTCTTAGAGCTCGCTACTTTTCTATTTCTGTGACACCACTCTACCTCTCCTAGGGTATTTAAAAAATTATTATGGAAACATTTAAGCATACACAAAAGTAGGGAGGGTTTTTAAAGGAACTCTCATGAATTTATTAACCAGTCTCAAAAACTGTCAACTCACAGGCCAACCTTATTTCATCTATACTGACAACCATTGATTGAGGACCTACTAAGTGCCATGCTCACAGTACTTCATGCACTATCTCATCTCATTTTCACAATAGCTTAATGAGCTAGGTTTTAATAGCCCCAGTGATTTAGGTTTTAATAGCCCCATTTTACAGATGAGAAAATTGAAATTGAGGGGTTTAGTAATTTTTCCAAGCTCACATGCAGCTTCTTGGAATGAGGACTAGAACTTGTGTCTATTTAGGATGAGAATCATGGCTTCAGCTGATTCATCGATCAGCTTTCCTTGGAAGTTCATTAGATGCTGAGAGCAACCTGAGAGGCAGGTGTGGTGGGTGTGACTAATTTTCATTCAAATCTACTTTTACAAAAAGGGCTTTCAAATCTTTACTAATTAATTTTTTAAATAACAGTTGCATACAGCATATTATATTAGTATCAGGTGTACAACATAGTGATTAGACTTTCATATTACTTGTAAAGTGATCACCTTGATAAATCTAGTACCTATTTGACACCATACATAGTTATTATAATCCTATTCACTATATTCATTATATTATACTTCATATCCTCATAACTATTTTGTAACTACCCATTTGTACTTTTTAATCCTTTCTCTTTTTTCATCCATTTCCCCAACCCCCCTCCCATCTGGCAGCCATTAAAATGTTCTCTGTATCTATGAGTTTGTTTCATTTACTTTGTTTTTTAGATTCCTTTAAGAGGTTTTAGGAAAGTCCACAGCATGAGTCAAGATAGGGCATTTGAATGGAAAAGCCATGGGAAGCAGCGTGGGTGGGCCTGCAAGTTCGGAGGGGCAGGGCGACCAGCCTCAACCAGGTGAGTGGAGACTCAGATATGGCAGGCACCTGCATCAGTGAGCCCGGAGGAGGGAGGACTCACTAACGGAACAGTGACCTCTGCCAACACTTCTGTCTGGGAGAAAGCTGCCCCTCTAGCCCTCGCCTTGAAGCCAGACAACTCATTCCCTCCCTGTGTGTCCCTGGTGCCTTTCCAGTCACAGCCCAGCGCAGGAGCTCAGAGTGAAAGAGTCCATCAGTGATAAGTTCGCATGTGGCCTGTTCAGAGGCATTCCAGCTGCCCTCCAACTCACTTAGCCATAGTCTTTGCTAGTTTTCCCAGCCAAATGTTGTGGAGACTTCTTGTCCCAGCACTGGAACCGTAGGCTGGAAAGCCTGGTGTGGGGCTGGGACCCCTCACTTCCCTGGGAGGACCGCACAGCCGAGACATACTTCCTGATTTTCACATGGGTGTGGGACCAGCTTGTTCCGTGTCTCTGCCCCTCCTACTAGTCTCAAGGTGTCCTCTTCTGTGTATCCCCAGCTGTAGGACTTCTGTTAGCTAGATTTCAGGAGATTCTTGATGATGTTTGTTCTGTAGTTTAGTTGTAATTTTGATGTGGTTGTGAGACACCTACTCCGCCATTTTGACCAGAAGCCTTCAAATCTACTTCTTATCTGCTTATGGGTGGACAGGATTATGATTCTATAACTTTGTAAAGTTAGGCAGTTTTGGCCAAGGAGATGTAGATAGAAGTGACATGTGATATGAGCTGAAGCATTTTATTGCTGGTGTTCACTCTCTGGCTCTCTGTTTGCTGCGGAGAACTCAGAAGGCTTATCGTGAGATGCTGGTTATAGGTTATAGATTGGGAAGCCTCTGTTGCCTTGGATGCCTGAAGAATGATTATAAAAGAGCACAGTTCTTTGCTGACTTCCATTGTACATTTAACGTGTAACCAACATAAACCTTTGTTGTTGAAAACCATCAGATTTGGGGCTTGCTTGTCACCGCAGCATAACCTGGCCTATCCTGACTAGTATAGTGGCCACTGCTATAAGCCTTATTTTAAATATAAGGAAACTGGGCCCTAGGAGTTTGCTCAATATCATATTACTAATTTAGGCGTAGAAATAGGGATGCAACACACATCCCTCATTTCCTGGCCTAGATTTTTCCAACTGGCTTCCGACAGTGAGGGCAGCTTTTTGAAAGAGGCTGACCTGACGTGGGGCCCTTGATGTGATGCCAGAAGGATCTTTTTTTCTCAGAGTAACTCTCTGATCTCATAGTTACTGTGCCCGAAATCCTACTATGATAGCCTACATTTTAAAAGCATCATTTCCTGTTCTAACGCAGACCCTCTTATTGTGGATGGTTTGCTGGCAGTGTGTGCTTATAGCCCGTGTTAGATCTCACCCATCTTTGCCATGGCTTTAGAAGACTGGGTTTTTCTGGTAATGTTTTATGAGACAAGGGAGCGTGTGTATGGTCTGATGATTCTGTGCATGGTTTTGGGTCAGAGAGATCTAAGTTTGAGTCCCGCTTACTAGCTCCGTGACCTTGGGTAAGCCAATTAATCTCATTAAGCCTCAATTTCCTCAGCTGTAAAATGAGGTTAATAAGAAAGAGGTTGTGTTAAATTAGTTAAACTATATAAGCCATTTAATACATGGTTGAAATGCAAAGAATGAGAGCCATAATAAATAGTCACGATTATTAGGGAAAGACTGTGGAAATTTGAATGCCACGATTTTTGTCTCGTAGGTGACAGGGAGGTGTAAGAGCTGCCGAATGTTTTTGGATGATATAGCCGGTGGCCTTGTGCTGGGTGGATTGGGAGGAGGGAAGAGGAAGGGGACCACGTGGAAAGTAATGTAAGAAAGGAGTTGTTGCTGCAGGTCCAGGGCAGTGCAGGGAAGGACTGTGTGAGAGACCTGGAGGAGGAGGAGCCTGGCAGTGGTGACAGTTGCATGCCCCCTCTCTGCGTGCCTCAAGTCACCTGCGTTGACAGATGTGCTTTCATCCTTCCGGCCCAGCCAGCCGAGGCCCTGTCTGGAGTTCCGCGTGTCTGTCCACGGCCTGCAGACAAGCTGGGGGCCTGGGATGGTGGGGCAGGCTGTCTGCAGCTGGCTGAAAGCGGATGGCCACAGCTTACCAGTTGTTACCTTGAACATTAGCTCTGACTATATCCATCTCCTCTCCCTGGGGAAAGGAAAGCTCTTGGGGATCATCCCAGATGCCAAGGGCAGCTGAGGCCATGCTGGGAGTTGGCTCTTCCCTTTAAAGTGAAGCCACTGGCTTCAGGCTTACTGGCCCTGGGTACCCCTGGGAACCCTGTCCTGCATCTGCGGGAATCAAATCTTCCTGGGCTCTTTTCCCAAGTCAGCTGCAAAGTTTCTAATCCCTTTGCAAAGTGTCAAGTGTCTTCCCGTGCCTTGAAAGGTGATTTTCTAAAAGCACATCAAACAACTTTGACATTTGCTGCCGAGCCATTTAAAGTCCTACTCCAGGCTCGCCGCTGGCCTCGGTGGCTCCACTGGCTGCAGATAAAGGTGGAAAGCGGTGTCTGTCGTCACAGACACGAGGAGCCCGCTCGTGGGAGCCGCATCCCAGAGAGAAACATATTCCGTACAAGATAATCGGCGGCTTTGTCTTGGCCAACCATTTATTCCTTCATGAAAGCCAGGCCCTGGCCCCCAGTTGAATTCTGCGCACACATTTTTTTAATTTGCTGGAATTTGCACAAACACATCGGGGCCCTGCTACCTTTGGGTTTTTATGTTTAGCAAAATAATCCCACAGCATCGCCTTCAAAGGGCTCCCAGCATCCTGCTTCCCCAGCTCCATCCCACCTTCCAAAGAGGGAGCCGAATAGCGCTCGGGGACCCGTGAGCAGTGTGGGGCCAGCGCTCACGTGTCTGCGGGTCTGTGAGGGGCTGCCAGCCAGGCCCATCCAGGACAGGCTCGCAGGCTCTGATTTCTGCAAGGGCTGGGCACAGAAAGGAAATGGGCATGTGACCCGGGGGTGGGGCGGTGGAAACCGTGGGGAGTGGTGGGGACTGCGGCAAAGTGGAAACTGCGTGTCCTTTCTAAGTGCGGTGTCCGGCTCCACGTGGAACAGTCATTGCCGTGTGGGAATGTGGGCCCAGCGTCCTCAGCGCTTCCCAGTTAATTCCCCAAAGGAGCAACCCATTTGGCATCTAAAAAATGTGAATCCTGTCCATTTTTAAATGCTGGCTTAATTATCCTCAAACACTGCGCGGGCCAAACCAAACACGCCCGCTGGCTGCATCGGGCTGGCGGGGCTGCCGGGCTGCAAGCTCCGATCGTGGGGGCAGACTTCTCGCTGTCCTCTGAGAGGCCATCCGGTTCCATGGTTTCATTTTACAGATGGGGAAACCGAGGCCCAACACCGCACGATCTCATAGATGTGTCTCCTCCAAGATGTAAGACTTAAGAATGTCACAGGGCTGGCGTGGAAGGCGGTGCCCGCCCCTCCTGGGCACTTGATAGAAGAAGCCCAAGCTGCAAATAGTCACCCAAGACTCGGCCACAGCAGGAGCGGGCTTCTGTGAGCGGAGGGTGGCATCCTCGCCTTGTCTGCTGTCCTGGCGTGGAGGCTGCTGGTCAGCAGGCCCGCTCTCCTGCCCCGTGCTCCCAGCCATGGTTTTGTCTTGTCCCCACACCTCCTCATGTGCAGTCTGTCAGAGCCTCGACCACCAAATTAGCTCTTTGTGATTTTATTGGGCTTTTATTGGCTCAAGCTGGATGCTGGAGATGGAGCCAGCTGCGAGGCTGGGGGACCACTTGAAAGGCCAGGTAATTAGCAGCATCTGCCTTGGGCTTCTTATCTTGACAGGCGGACACACAGAGCCGTGACCTGGGAGCTGGGAGGCAGCTGCCTTCTCCACATTAAACGAGGAAAAGGCCAAAGGGGAGTCTCTCTCAGCCTGGAATGCCGCCATCTGTGTGTGTGTGTGTGTGTGTGTGTGTGTGCGTGCGCACACACGTGTATGCATGGATACGTGCGAGTGTGTGAGTGTGTTGAGATGTGAGTGTATCCCTCCGCCCATTGCACTCTGGCTCCCAAACTCATCTGCCAGTCTCCAAATACCTGGGGTAGAATTATTATTTTTAAATTGAGGGATAAGTTGCATACAGTGAGAGGTATAGATCTTAAGCGTGCCGTTTGATGAGTTTTCACAAATGAGTACAATTCACGTAACTCATGCTCCAGTGAAGATAGGAAACCTTTTCATCATCCTGGAAAGTTCTTTATGCTTCTTTCCGGTGAATTCTCTCTGCTCCCACACGCAGGCAACCGGTTTTGGTTTCTATGGTCATAGATCGTTTCTGTCTGCTCTTAACTATTTCGTAAGTGAAATTATAGAATATAAACAGACTCACAGCGTTTTTTGTTCTGGCTTCTTTTGCTCAACATCCTATTTTTGGGATTCACCCAGGTTGTTACATGTATCAGTAGTTCATACTTTTGCATTCATGAGGGTTATTCCATTTTAATGAAGATACCACTTTGGTTTCTCCATTCTCTGCTCGGTGGATATTTGGGGTGTTTTAGCTTTTTGCTATTACGAATAAAAAAATATATTAGTTTTTAATCATAAATTGCCCTAAATTTAGAGGCTCAAAACAACGTAAATATATTATCTCACAGTTTCTGTGGATCAGGTGTCCAGGCACAGGATACGGGGTGCTCCGCTCAGGGTCTTGCCAGGCTGAGATCAAGGCGTTGTCCAGGGCTGAAGTCTCATTTGAACGCCCAGGTCCTCTACTACGGTTATAGAATCGTTGAAGTTTATTCAGCTACTTGGGGTTGCAGGACTGAAGTCCTCGGCTCCCGGGGATCACCTTCTGGTCCCCACGTGGCTCTCTTCACAACAAGGCAGTTTGATTCCTCGAGGCCAACAGGGTTACATCGGCGGCTGTGTCAAATCTCTCCGACTTCCTCCTTCTCTGACCTCCAGTCCCTCTTTGAAAGGGTTCCCCTGATGAGGCCAGGCCCACCCAGTGTCATCTTCCTTTTGATTAATTTAAAGTCAGCTGGTTAGGGACATCTGCAACATCACTGCACTTTTGCCAAGTAATATAATCTAATCACCATCCGAGGGGTTGGAAATCTTGAGGGCTGTCTTGGAATTCTGCCTAGTGCGAGCAACTATGAACATTCTGGTGTTATTTTGGTATCCAAGTGTATATCTTTAAACAATACGAGCATTTCCTATCAATCTAAAATAATATTAGCCCACTTAGCAACATAAATAATTATTTGTAATTATGTACCAGGTCCATGTTCAGTGAGGGAAGCGGTCGTCTTTGCGATGTGTTTAAGCCGATTTGTCCGAAGCAGAGTCCTGTCCAGGACCTTGCAGTGCCTCTGGGCACATGTCCCCTTGGTTACCTTTCATCTAGCACAGGAGGGCCCTTTATTGTGGCTGGTTGAAGAGGGTGGGTCTGTCACCTGGACGAAGATCCTACTGTCTGGAGCAGTGTGGCTGCTTCCTTGTGTCACCATTTAGCTATTCCTTTATCCCCTTTGCGGTCTGTAAAACCGGAAGTCAAATCCGAAGTTTAATGGATCAGGTAATATTTTTTTTAGCTGGAGCATATCATGGGAGAGATGCTGAGAGCTTCAAACTGTAACCTAGGAGATCCGGTTTCTGTTTGTCCCACTGTTGGTCGTGCGAGACTGATTCTGGATCAGGGTGGAGACAGCTTGATTCCTCCAGTTCTGTTTCTTCCCCCGGACCAGAAGGAAATCAGTGGGGTCTGTGTACAATCCAAATGTCCAGTTATGCACTGAGCACCATTCACGTAACGATTTTAACACATCAGTTGATAGTCCTTGCCTGCATCAGTGATTTTGTCAGGGGCCAAAGGTGGACTTTTGGCCCAGCTTTTCCATTCCGTGAGGCTAGGGTTTGGTTGGAGATCTGCCCGGCTTTGGCTGCTGGAGGCCTCCCCTCCCCTCAGCTGTGGCCATCTGGCGTGCCCAGGGGTAGCGGTGGCCTGGGATGGGAGGGGCTCAGGAGACCCTTGTGCAGCAGCCCGCTTGCAAGTCAGGCTTTGGGCATCACTTCAGGGAAACCTCTAGGGGGCCAGATTATGTCACCGCTGCGTCTCCAGGGCCTGGGGCATGGCTGTGGCCCTCTTAAAATGCTCTTGACACATGATATGAAACACATGGTAAGTGAACGAGGGAATGCTCAATTAGCCCTAACGCTGGGCTCCTGAGTTTCCTGCGTCTGCATTTAGCTTTGGGTTCCAGTCCTTTCTAAGGCCGTAGGCCATTCAGGGAGCCACACCGTGCACCAGGTGACCTCTCCGAGAGTCTCCAACGGGTACCTGCTCTTAAGGGGAGCCCACCTTGAACGCTGATGCCCCTCCTCCACCATTCCCCCCCCCCCCGCCCGTGGGCCTGGCTCTGCCCCACTGGGGTCACAGCTCTGCCCGCCTGCTGGGGTGGATCCTCCTGTCTCCCTCCCTGGGGCCGCATCGCCATGAACCAGCCAGGCCAAGCTGCAGCTGGAGATACGGCAGTGCTCATCAGATAACACACTGAGGACAGTCGGGCGTATCCGGGTGGGGTGCACATGCGCCCCAGACACCACTCCCTCCGCCCTGGCCTCCCTCCTGGAAACCGGCTCAGCAGCTGGACTCCGACTCCAGACCCGCCCCCCCCCCCCCCCCCCCCCCCCCCCCGCAGAGAGGTCTGCCTTTAATTTAGAAGTTCTATTTCCTTCTCCGTGGAAAAGTCTTTATGGTACCAATTAAGGAACTCTTTTATCCCGTTTGACGAGTGAGGAATTTGGGGACTTCCTAGAAAGGGCTACTTTCCTCACTAATTCTCAAGGCAGGGTGGAATTTTCCAGGTGAGGGGTACCTGGCAGGAGGCTCTGGGAGGACCCCCCTCACCCCGGTCACGTAGAGGCTGACATCTATGGAGGGTGCTGTGCTGTGTACGCTGCATGGGGCACCTCACTGCATCTTCCCAGCCACCCCCCCAGGAAGGCCTGTTGTCCCTGCAGTTTATGGACGAGGAAACCGAGGCTCAGACAAGGCATCGTCTCGCTCAAGGCCCAGTTGGGTAGTGGATGGTGGAGCCTAAGTATGAACCCAGCTCGGCCTGACGACAGGGTCATGGCCAGAAGTGCTGCATTATGTTGATAGGGTATGCCATTTCGTTTCCTTATTACAGGACATCAGGTCCAGAAAAATGTCCAACCTGGGCCAGACGCGGCCGCATTTGGCGCGATTCAGAACTTACTCTTGCCTGTGGAGTCCCCAGTGTGTCTGTGTGCAGTCCCCAGACCGGGGATGACAGCTCCTGGGAAGACCCAAGGTCGACGTGGACCTTGAACTCCTAAGAGCGTGTTTAGGGCTCAGCCTGGTCTGTTCCGTTCTGGCCGCCGAGCCTCACCAGCCATGGTTTCCCATCATGCCTTCCGTTCTGGGCCCTGCTCTGCTGCTCTTAGAGCATCTACTTGGCTCGGATGCCCCCTGGGTCTGGAACCTTCTTCCGAGGTCCTTGCCAGGGTATTACACCCGGTTGTGGGAGAGTGTTCCCAAATCGATACTCCTGCCTTTACCTAACTTTATAGTCTGTCCTCCTTGGAGGAGAACCTTCGGGCTCTAGTCCCATTACAGACCCCCGGCTGCTGCCTGTGCCTTTAGGGTGTCGTCCGGTCTGGTCCTCAGCAGGCCCAGCACCCCGGCCAGGCTGTGGCTTGACCCTTGTTACTGGTCTAGTGGCGAAGGGGACAGGTAGAGGTGAATCCTCAGAAGGCACATGCTACCTGACCAGGTAGAGGCTCCTGCACCACTTTTAAGTGAGGGGAGGCAGTGGCCTTTAAGAAAAAAGAGGGGCCCCCTCCTGTAAGGCCAAAGGACTCAGGAGGGTCTAGGGTTTCAAGGTTCTTGAGCACATCGACCCCGTCCCAGGCGCCAAGGTCCCGCTCCTTCCCAAGCAGAACGCTAATTTTGGCGCAAGTAGATCGGTCGAGGTTAAGAATTCCACTAGCGCTGCTATTCCGCAGACTCTCTCAATGCCTGAGAGAGCACATCAACCAGGACATCCATCCTACCCTTTTCCTATTTCGGTTCCTCCCTTGTGACTCTCTTACAACTGTTCCGCTTCCACACGCCAGGAGCCCCCAGCGATGGGGCCCTCCCTCGTTGCTCGCTGGCCGGTAGGGGGACCTGGCTCTAACATCCCAGGTCAGAGTGTCTGTCCTTGGACCACCTCTGTCGCAGGGTGGTTTCCAGAGAGACAGACTCGGAGCAGAGTTTTGCACACTGGTGGTTCACTGAGGACTGCTCTCAGGACGGATACCTGGGAGGGACCGTGACAAGCAGGGTTGGCAGAGAAGTCAGGCCACAATGCGGTTGCATCCGAGGCCTCAGCTGACCCTGTGGGGAGCGCTGGATGTGGGGTAGCCCTTTGGAATGTGTTGAATTGAGGCAAAGTTGCTGGGCCTGATCCTTCTGTGCTAACTTGTCCTTGGACATGGTCTCCCGGGGGGAGGGTGTGTACCCTTGGGCAAGGCAGTGCCCTTCAACTTGTACAAATCAATAAAGGAAACCTCAACCAAAATTGGAGTCGGGAAGGCCTGTCAATTGCCCTGAACAGGACGTAGAAGCCAACTGCAGTGTCAGTTAATTGAGCCACAGACCCCATCAGGAAGAGACATACTTCACACTCCCAAACAGGAAGGACCAGTCCTTGACAACTCCTGCAAGGGAAAGGAAGATTTTCTTCTTGCCCGGCAACAAGCCCAGCCAATAAAAACGCTACAGCTCAGCCAATAAGGAGCCCGTCCGGCTCGCAAACTCTTACTTTCCTCCAATGAACCGTCACTTCTCCCTTGCCGATGGATGACTTCCTTGTCCTACCTGCCTTTCTATAAAAGCTTTCCATCTTGTATAACCCCTCAGAGTATCTCTCTGATTGTTACACCAGATGCTACCTGGTCCACGAGTCATTGAATGAAGCTAATTAGGTCTTCAAATTTACCGAGTTAAATTTTGTTTATTCACAGACTAAAGGCATTCTCGGAGAAGAACTCATTTGGGCCATCAGCAGCCAACACTGAAGGGATGTGGGGTGGGGGGTGAAAACCTAGGTACTGAAGGGGGTTCTGGGCAGCTCACAACAGCATCCACCCTAGAGAGGTGAATCTTATGTTATAACAAGGTTATTCGAGGTTGAAAGGACATGGAGTATGTACAAGTGTCCAGCAGGTGCTCGTAAGCTATTAGTCACTTTCTCCTCCTTCCTGATTTTGCAGTGACAAGTTCCCTCATCGTGGGGGTGGCAAAGTAAGTGGATTTGCATCATACGGGCATTGAACTCATGCAAACCTGTGTTGCAGGTTGGAGTTCACCTGGGACAGGTGGTTTTGCCCGACCAGTGAGTAAGTATACAATTACTTGGGACATAATAGGAGGAATGGGGCCCTGTGTTTGCTGTCCCCTCCATTGCGCTCCGTCCCTGGTACCTCTCTCACGTATCTGAGTGAGTCTGGCTTTTAAAGACAGGCATTTTCAGACATCCCGGCCACCAGCATCCTTTGGTGCTCCGCCATCGACACCGTGATCTGAGCCCGGGCTGGAGGAGGAGACACCACCTCGCAGTCCTGAGAGCCGTGCGTGCACCTTCTGCCGCGATGGAGGTGCCTGTCCCAGGCATTCCATTGCTTCTTCCGCCTGACACCCTATTTCTGAGGTTCATGCATTCGTGGACGTTTGCGTCATTTCCACTCCTTGTCATTTACGAAGCGCGCTGCTGTCACGTTTGCGCGCAGGTTTTCGCTGGGATGAGATGCTTCAGTTCTCTGGCGTGTGTCGTCGGAGGGGAACTGCTGGGTCACACGGTGACTCCGTTCCGTCTTTTGAGGACCTGCCGGATTGTCCCTAAGGGGCTGCACCCCGTTACATCCCCCCTGGCAGGGTAGGAGGGCTTCCCTTTCTCCACGTCCTCGTCATTGTTTGTCCTTTTGATCTTGGCTATTTTGGTGGGTGTGACGTGGTCCCTCGCTGTGGTCTGGATGGTCACTTCCCTTTAGGCTAATGATGTCGAGCATCTTTTCACGGGCTTCCTGGGCCCTAGTAAAGGTTTTGCCACGTCTGACTTTGTCATTTAGCTCTGCTTCCCAGAGAACCCACCTTGTAACAGGAAAGAGCACATGGGGAGGAGGACTTGCAGGGGGGAAGCCAATGTCTGTCTCTCTCCATCTCTGTGTCTCTCTGCTTGTTTCTTTCTCGGCCAACCCCCACCCCTTTCCCCCACAGTCTCTGGGAACACACTGGTTATACCCATAGCGTTTGCAATTCTGTTGTCTTAATAAAAACACGAAAATGTCAGCTTGACACCAGACCATGCCACCTGGTCCTGTAACGAGATGCTGAGGTCCCTGGGGTTTTCTGGGGAGCGACCCCCACCATTGGGGCTCCACCCGTGCCAGGGCTGCAGCTCCCCCCATCCGAGTGACAGGGTTGGTGTTGGCCGTGTTCGTCTCGCGCCCCTGAGCGACCCTGCGTTGTCACCATCCACACACTTCCTTTCCTGTGTCCTCCTCCTCCTGTGTGTCAGTCTTTTCCCTCCAGCCAAGGGTGCCAGCTCACTGACAGCAGGGACCAAGTCCCTTTTTCTTGTCCCTCTCTCAGCCCCAGAGCTGGGGCTGGACCCAGCAAGACCTTGGCGAAGACTTGCGAGTGATGCGAAGCTCTGAGGTGAGGCTGGGAGCTGAGGGTCAAAGCCGACGGCCAGTGAGCTGGAGGAGGCCGGAGCCCCAACTGGTGTCCGCACCACCAAGTCCCCAGGGTCCTGGATGGTGACTCGGGTGGCAGGTGGCGGTATAATCAAGACTATACATTTGGTCTTTGTCCCTGGTTCCTGGCACAGAGCCCCTAAACTTTTTTTTGTTTGTTTCTTGAGTGATAGGAGTGTCTCTTGCTATTCCTAATGAGCGGGCTCTTTTCCCCACACCTGAGTTTATGCTAACGCGGTGACTCAGGGTGGGACCCCAGAAAGTTTCAGGATGGGGGTCACCAGAGAGATTAGGGGTGGGAACTTTCAGCTGACAGATTAGGGTGGGAACTTTCAGCTGATCTCTGGGGAGGGGGCTGGAGGCTGGGTTATAAAAACACTTAACTAAGACATTCAGAGAGGTTTGGGGTTAATGAGCACATTGAGATGCTGGGGGGGGGCGGTGCCCCCCACCCCCACGCCTTGCCCTATGCCTCTTCTATCTGGCGGCTCCTGGGTTCTACCCTTTGTCATAAACTAGTAATTGCAAAGAAGGAAAAAGCCTTTCCTGGGTCTTACAGACCCTCAGGAGGGGGCTGGGGGACCCCCTGGATTTGTAGTTGCTGGAGCAGAAGTGGGGGTCACCTGGGGACCCCGTTTGCGGCTGGCATCCGCAGTGAGGACGGTCCTGTGGGACCGAGCCCTAGATCTGTGGCGTCTGAGGCCAACTCTGGGCAGTCAGTGTCAGTGTCAGTGTTAAATCGAGCGTGTTGGACGCCCCGTGCGTGGCAGGGAGTTGGATCACTGGTGCGCAGGAAGGAGACGTCCAGGCTCGCGGGGAGCAGCTGTTGATCGCGCGGAG